>PVKA01020387.1:0-40449 GCA_004027165.1 Ctenomys sociabilis | reverse complement strand
TAAGAACACACACACACACACACACACACACACACACACACACACACATGCGCACACACATCAGGAAATCCAGCATGGTAAAAGTACAACAAAAGCCAAGGAAATTGCTCAACAGTATAAATGCCTGCCTGTTTGATCCCTGGTTAAAGAGAGAGAGAGAGAAATCTTTGACAATGATTGTACAAGCTATAATGCAAACACACATATACACTTATAAAGACTATAGGTACTGAAAATTTTCATAAATTTATATTTATCAATAGAGTGCTATCTGTGGCACTCATAAGCGCTCCCCCCATCCCTGCTTCCCCTGGGGCAAGCGCAGTCTCAACTACTTAGAGGAGAATTCTGTCCCAGGCCCTAGGCGAAGGGTGCAGGGTGCAAAGAGCTTACCAGGGTGAGGTCTGGGATGGCATCTGCTGTGCCCTGAGCCTTCCCTGGGTAAAGCTGTCTAGGACCCACTCTCCAGTAATCAAAACTCATTATCTGCACACACCACACTTTATTTTATGACCTTCATCAGTTCTTAAAAGTGACATTTTGGCCTTCTGGCTGCCTTATCGTTTTGTTTTACTTCTCACATGGCCCAGATCACACGTAGGGACAATGCGACTTCATAGGTATTTGCAAATCCACAGCATGGGTTAGCTGATTATCATTTTCCTGACTTCCTACTATGTTCCAAGCACTGTGATAGGTGGTAGAAGTTTAGTGATTTATGAGAAAGAGTAGCCAGTATAAAAATAACTTAAAAATGTATACAAGGTAATTCATGAAAGGGAAATTCAGAGAATTATTGATGTATACAATGGGAAACTTTATTCTATTTGCGAGAGGAGAAGCAGGGATTAAAAAGTCTTCCCTGAAAAGGTGACATAGCAAAGAATAGCTAAAGGAAAGGAAGCCACCTTCCGGGGTTTCACGACCTTGGGAGGAGCTTTGTGGCCTGAGCAGGAGGCCCGCGCGCGCTCGCAGTCCCTCTCGAGTCCCCGAGGACCTCATGCGTGGTGTGACGGAGGTGCAGACACAGCGAGCAGAAGTCCTCTCCGGAGGCGGGCAGGGAGGCACGCGGGGGAGTCCCTGGCAAGATACACCAGAATGGCCAGGCTGACTCTTGCTGAGAAGGAATACGAAGTACTACAGAGGTCAACATAAGCTGGGCCTGAAGAGTGATGGGAGCCGCGGAGCAGGGCTGGCCACAGAAGGTCCGCGGGGCGCAGCTCCATCCTGACACATCCTGCGTGCGGGGACCCGGTCTGGGCTGTGTGCCCGGCCGCGTCCTCACAGCCTCCAGCCCCAACCTTTCTGACGCGGTGACATCCTCAGAAAGCACAGGTGGCACGGGAGGGCGAGCGGTAAGAGTGTGAACCTCACGGGCCCTGGGAGGGGGTTAGCGAGGCGCTGGCACTGACCTGCATGGTGGGCGCCCAGGCACAGCGCAGGTTCACGAAAGCGCGGAGACGGCGTGGCCCACGGGGCCTGGCCGGGGGCCCCGAGCTGGTGCACAGATCGGACTCACCCGCGTGGTTTCTGCATGACACCCGGAGCTGCAGGCAAGAAGACCTGAACAAGCGCCGGGGTCCTCAGACAAATTGGGAGGAGAAAAACTAACTAGAAAGAAGCAGTCTCTGAGGAGACAAAGCCGGCCATTGAAACAGACGTGCACAACAAAACCTGTGCTGAAAGTTATTCTCAAAGGCGCTGCCTGTACGCATGACTTGGAATGAGGATTCACGATCTTATACTTGTAAAAGAAATTGTGTATCTGTACCTGTTCAGTATCTTTAAAATTAATTTTCTCCATGATTTGAGGTCTTAACAAATGCCTGAGAACATACTACATGAGAAAATAATGTGGGAAGCATACAAGCATTTTCTAATTGTGTTCTGTAGTTTTTGCTAATTTCTAATTATCTGCAGTATTTCTCCTATTCTGACCTCAACTTGCAAGCTGTTTCTTTTTCCAAAAGCATTTCAATTGGTTTGAAAAATGCTACTGAGAAGACAGTAGAACTAGCAAATGCTGGTACAAATCCTGCTCAGGCCTGAGTAATAGGTACATATTTTAAATGTCTTTCTCTTAGTTTTCTTTATTAGCAGGCTGGTTTCTCTCACTGTACAGCATCTAATTATACCCACTGGGAGAATGATTTTTATCTTGGAATGAAGAAGTGTGAAGGTCGGGAGGGTCTGGGGAGAGGACAGGACTGCCTCTTCCAGTCCAGGGACTGTGGAGGGCAGGCAGAGCCCAAGCGACTGGTCAGGAGCCAGCGTGCTACCCCAGGCTCTGACCCAGAAGCAGAAAGCTTGGCACATACAGAGACACCAAAGCAGGACGGCCTACCCCTGCTCTGGATCCTAGGAGGATATCCCTGGACAGCCAGCCCAGCCTAACAAGGATGGCTCCAGCATGGTAGAGAGGCTCAGGTGGGACTGTAGGCATAGGCTGGTGGTGGAGCACTGGAGGAACAAAGCCCTGTTCCACAGCAAGCAGCAGTCACAACAAAGAGCCACCAGTGCACTCAGGCGGAGGGAGTGCCGTGCTGACAAGCTTGCTTGGCTCTCCTGTCACTGAGAAGGTCCAGACAGGCCACTCACACATATCCTTTAAGGGACAAGTTGAAAGCCAGAGGTTCGGTCATGGAACAGCTGTGGCAAACAGACAGCTGATCTGAGTCCCACCCTGCAGGGTGTCTAGCCTCATCCAAGGAGTCATTTAAAGCTCATGGCGAGATGTCAGAGAGAATTCAAAGACAGAGATGATACAGGACATGCAACTTAGAAGGGCCACCATATCTAAATTTAAAGTCCTGGAGTTTATTTTTATCTTAAAATGGAAAGCATAGACATTGCAAAGGGGGATTTGTATAGACATAAAACTCCACGGACATAGAGGTGCTAAGTCAACGTGATTGACTGTGACTGCCCTGTATTGTTTCTGTGTAACATCTGAAGCCACAGGCAGCAAGTACTGAACTGAATTTAAAGTCCTGCGCCATCCTGTCCTGTGGTTCTGGGGATGACCCCATGACCTGCCAACTAAACTAAAATACAAACTATCTTCCTTCCTATAGCTCACCCAGCATGGATGAGTGGACAGAGAATGGAATAACCACAACTAGAACTCAGTGAAAAGCTGGAAAGACATAGTAGGGACTCTCGTTCATGGCAAGCACCATGTGCTGCTCCACAGGTGTCATGGACAGCCCGTTCCTCAGGCTCGCTAGTGGGACACAACCAAAGCATCATCGGCCTATTATTTCCCATTACCGCATACAAGAAGCCTGTGTGAGTTCACATCTGGGTGAGCCCAAACAAGATTGTCCGCTAGACAAGGCTTTTAAGCCTGGACTGCTGCTTCAGTCTTCTGCGTTCGCACCTCCATGGCTTCTGGCTTCTGAGCTCTGTGGTGAGGGCCACATCCATCAGGAGATCTGGAGGGGAAGGTGGTGACTCCGCTAATGCACGAGACAGTTCTGTCTTGGTTTCTCTTCTTTAATATACTTAAACTGACTGGTGTATGGTCTGATTCTATTTTTTCTGTTTAATTTGTTGTTGACTGCTTCTCATCCAAGGTATCTCATTTTCCATGGAAACTTTGCTGTGCATCTGAAATATTATTTGTAGGAATAATTTTAGGCCTAGAACTATGGCAGCTTTCCTGAGATATGCTTTTCCTGTGTTCTGTCTGACTGCTGCGTAACTCCAGAGACCTCCTAGGGCTTTTAGGATCCTTGAATTGCCCAGATAATGAACTAGTAGTCTTCCTACAAATCCCATATTGAGTTGTTTTATAGCCAGACTTTCTAAGGTTGAAGGCTTTGGGGACCCTTATGAAAGCCAAGGGGAGGTTTATCAGCATTTCTATCTTCAGTTGCCCTGGCTTGAATTTTTTTTTCTTCCTGATTCCATAAATCTGGCAAAAGCAAAGCTTTGTTGTGGGTTTTTTTGGTTATTTTTGGTTTAGCAAGCCAGATGGTCTTCAGAGAATCCAGGGCAGGAAGCAGATTTGTGTGGAAACATCTGAATGCTCACCTCAGTGTGCTGACCAGTATGTTCTTTCTGTGGCAATAGTTCTTTGCTCCTTGGAAGGCATCAGGAGGGTTGGTCTGGATATTCTCACCATTATGAGGTGAGACAGCACAACTACCACAGGCGCTGTGGGGCTCACACGCTAGTGAAGGCCTGGGATCCATCTCTGGGGAAGGCCTACACTCAGCCAGTGCCTTGCCTGCACTGCTTGGGTGCTGGAAGTGGTGAGGTTCATCAGCACCTCTGGGTGCTGTTACATGACTCTCAGTAAATAAACAGACAGACACACGCGTACCACATACATGTGCACACACACCACAGACATGCACATCACACACATGACACATGCACATATGCATGTGGTGCGCACACCCCACGTACATACATACCACACAACGACACACAAGCATGCACATGTGAAGACATGCCACATACACACATGCACATTCTATACAGTGCACACCTCCCTTAAAAGGGAAGCAATCCCTCTCCATTTCTGCTTACACACTATCAGATTTTGATCTGAATTTACCTGTTTCTCACAGCAATTTACTGAAAGCTTAAAGGGAGACATAGCACACAGTATTCTGAAAAGCACTTACTGTTTCAATCAATGTCAGAGCCTCAGTTGGTAATGATCTGTATCATATGGTAGAATAAAGGAGATTTGAAAAAGTAGATATCATATAGTAACAGTTTCCAATCTGGCACCAAACTATTTCCAGCAGCCAAATTCCCATTTTAATATCTATTATCTTTAATACCTTAGTTACATCATGCTGTCCACAACCAAGGTCCCCGGCTACCACTGACTGTAGGGAGGTTTACCTGGGAGTTTTTCTAGCCTCAATAGCAGAAAAAGTAATTTACAAAAAAAAGAAATGGATCTTAACTAGCATCATTATTTATAATACATGCCACAATTGAGGTAAGACAAATTGAATTTATATAAAAAGGCAACATATTTTTGTTTAAAAAAAAAAGAAAGAAAGAAATGGGTGGGGTTGAATAGCACAGTAGGCTACAGTGCCTGCTTAGGCAAGCTTAGGCAGGCACAGGGATCGCAGTTCGATCCCAGCACCACGTGTCGTGCCAGCCCTGCCCCGAGGGTGGGCTGAGCCAGTGACAGAGTCCAGGCATGGTGGCACATGCCTATAACCCCAGCGCTGAGGAGGCTGAAGGCAAGAGGATCACTATGAGTCAGAGCTGCAGAGTGAGAACCTGCAACAACCAACTACAATTAAAAAACAATGGTTGTGCTCCAATCTCTAGATCTACCACCACCACGTCACTGCCTGAACTTACCCTTTATTTAAACTCTGGATTTTATTTTTATCAGTGAAACATAAGGAATACATATTCCCAAGAGGAATTTGCATAGGTATAAAACTCCATGGGATTTGTATAGACATAAAACTCCATGGACACAAGAGGTGCTAAGTCAACATGACTTACTGCGATTGCCCTATATTCACTTAGCTGGTCTTCACTGGCAAAGTCTAAATCTGTCCATCTACATGTTTGACATGATCATTAATTATCATATTTCTGATTACAACATGACATATTAACCTTTCTCTTATTGTTATTTACCAGAACATATAGGTATGCTGAAGGAATAGCCAGAAATTTTTTATGAATGAATAATTAAAGTATTTTTTGTTTATATTTCAACTGTTTCATCAACCGCTCAGTTATAGTGATATTTACTTCCACTGTGCATGGAGTCAATGTCAAGCTAGACATATTCTGGATTCTTACTGTCTGGATTTCTCTCTTCCCATTTGATATTAATTGTGCCCTTAAAATGAGCTTTGTCAAAGTTCTGAAGATTTCACATGTAACAGCTAGAGGTGGTCAAACACAGACACTACCCTATAGACTTTTACTCTGGTCTGCTGCTTTGATTTTTATGAGCTGTTCAGGTTAGCAACGTGAGTGGCCATGCTGCTTCCTTCACGGTTCTGTTTCCTTGCTAATTAAAGCTCAAGTGGAAATATGCTACCTCGATAGCTCAATGTGTTAAAACATCTCAATTCCAGAGAGAGATCTTTAATACTGTGTATCCAGGTGCAGATGGGATCTTGACTTTCTTCACATTTGTCATTAGCCTACTGTGTGCAGTGACTCCACAGGGTCCTCGGCGAGGGCAAGAGTACTCAAAGACTTGGATCATGAGCTCCTTAAGGTCCCCAGAATAACAATGAGAGAGTGAGAGATTTGCTCAAATCTTCAGAATTGAGTTTCCTAGAAACTAGAAACACTTATAAACAACAGTTTTATAGGTCCCTTTTTTGTTTTACCTTTAAAAACAAATATACATAAACATATTACAGAGATAGCTCTTAACATAAATATCGACATAAATATCATCAAACAGCCAGCTGCTAGTTAGCTGTTAGTTCTAGTGGGATCATGGTCCCTGGGAAGAAAACACTGACAATAACAGAGGAAAGCAATACACACAGGGAGAAACTAAATTTTAGAATCTAGGAGAGGGCTAGCGAGATAGCTCAGTGGCCTAAATACCTACCTGGCAAGTGCAAGGTCCACAGTTCCATCCCTAGTACTGCAAAAACAAAAAAACAAACAAACGAACAAAAAAAAAAACACTAAGAGAATTTCTCATGGTGCAATTGGAAGTTGCTCCCATAGAAGTAACAACTGGCACAGAGCATATTTTCATGTCCAGCTGACCTAGGGATGTACAGATTTCAGGAAATCAGACACACACCCCAATTCCTGCCCAGATGACCAAGTCACCTGTGGACCAGGAACATACTGCAAGCAGTTTTGACCCATGCAATGCTGCAGAAGCACCAACTATCCTGCAGAAAGGCTGGCAATGCACCTTAGCAGACTGCCTGGTAGGTGCTGACGAGCAGCTCAATGAATCCAAGAACTCTTTACTACAACACTTCAATTGGAATTATATTCCTATTAATGATACATCAACTAGTCCTGCAAAACTTTGAAGACAAACTCAGTCATTTGTGAAGCTGGTGTCCCCTTTGAGAAAAACCTTCATTGTCTGTGAGTGCAGAACAGCTTTTAGGGTTCAGTGATACTTGTTTAAATAAGACCTTGTAAGGGTCAGCCAAATAGCTCAGGGGATTAAAGCACCTGCAAGAAGGCTCAGGGACCTGGGGTTTGATTCCCAGGCCTGCTGTGCCAGCCCTGCCCCTAGGGCCCACTGAGACAGCTATTGAGACTGGGTGTGGTGACACATGCTTACAACATGTGTGTGTGTATGAAAGCTTGACTTGCACATATTACCATAGCCTTGTTGTCACAATAAGGATCATTTTACGCCATACACTTCCCTAGAAATTCCTTATACAATAAACATAGTTAAATTTCTCTATCATCATATAATTAAAAATACAATGATATACAGTAAATATATAGATTTTATATCTTTGAAATATATTTATTACTGTATTCATCAAGTTATCTTTGCATTTTCATGGCAAGTACAGAAACCTCTTCTGCATAAGTCTTGGGCTTCAGGGCAAACCCTTCTGTCCCAGCACTCTGGACTATTTAAGTCAGCCTAATAGTTAATAGCTCTAGTTTTCAGAATCATGCTATTTGTGTTGAACACAAGTCTATCTTTTTGTCCTTACTCTTTCTCTTTTCAGAAATTACACTTTTCCTGTCTTCCTTTAGGCTTCCATTTTCAATCTTGGCCAACTCTTCCTGAAGCCAGATCTCTGTTTGCTTACACAAGGAAAGGGGCCACCCAATTTGGTTTATTACTTTAAGAAATCTAAATAGAGATTTTCAGAATCCAAGCTCCAGTCTCTTAGATGAAGAATCAAAAGCAAAGAAACCTGTAAGAGTCAGAACAATTCATGGAACTGAAGCACAAGGATCTTCACACATTCTCAAATATAGCTGTAAAAAATTCATGCTGTAAAGATTCTCAACTTTCCAGGGGCTGGGGAGATAGCTCAGTTGAATAAGAGCTTGCCTGGCAAGCACAAGGGCCTGAGTTCAATCCCTGGCTCCACAGAAAAGAAAAAAAAAATTGAGAATTAAAACATGTTGTAACTTAGTGTGAAGACCCTTAGCCATTACCACCAAAAGAATGTGAAAACAGTCAATGAAAAATCCTGGTATAGAAGAAATCGGTAGCACAGGGACTAGAATAAACCTCAGTTCTGAATTTAAATCGCTACCTGTTCTGATCATATTCTACTTGCCACATTCCCATTGTATTTTATCCATGCCTCCTTTATTGATAAAGTTAAAATATCAGTAGAAGGGCAGAAGAGAAACCCCTCATAAGAAAGAAAGAGGCCCACAGGGACGGCAAGCACAGAAATCTACCAGGCCCAGCAGGTCCAGCTCCAGACCCAGCAGAAGCACATGAGAGGGTGGAAGAGAATACTCAAGAAAATGAAAGGCAGAAGCAGTGGGAGAACCAGGTAACTGAAAGGTTCTCAGGATCAGAAATGCACAATGCTCATAAAAGTATTAATTCTGAGAAATTTCATAAACTAGTAGAAATAAATTATAAAACCATTCTGCAATAACCATGCAAATGTGCACTTGCGTTATGGTTTATGTTCAAGATGTCCCCCAGACGTCTCTGGTGCGTGCGAGGAGGGGGTCGGGGGAGGCTTGGGAAATGTACGTGATCGTGGAAGTTCTCTCCTCCTCAGTGGATTCATTTGCTGATGAGTTCATGGCTGTAAACGCAGCCTGGAGAGGGGCCCGGTCCAAAGGTGCGGGTATTGAACACCTATGCTTGCCCATGGCTCCTCTCTACCGTCTGCTGTCAGGCTGCCACAGGATGAGCAGCTGTCCCTGCCACACCCCTTCACCACACCCTTTGAAGTCTTGGACTGAGACAACCACTCACTGCTTCCTCTGTGACCATGTGCAAGTTAAGCCCTCCTCTTTTAAGGTGCTGGACTAGGGCATTTTATCCTGGTAACTTACCCAACCTGGGTCTACTAACACATTCACACCAATGTCAGGGCTGCCCCAGCTCACTTCTAGACTGTGACTGAGACTGACAGGGAGCCAGAGCAGGGCCATTGTTGGAGAAGCACAGACCCTCCACGGGGTGACTCTGCATCCACCCACCTGGTGGGACCCTGCTTGGGAATGTACGGCTATTTTTTAGTCTCTTGCACTCTACCCCTTTCCTTTCTCTCTTTATGCTGGTGTCAGGCTTGCATTGTAGAATGAGGCTTCTCCCCATTTTCTCCTGTTTCTAAGTACTATTTTTCTACTTTGTCCTCAATAATAGTGGCTGTTATTTAGTGGATCTTAACTCTATGCTTACTGTTTGATATGCATACCATACACTTCAAAAAAACCCTACAAAGTAAAACTTCCTGCCACAGCATACAGATGAAGAAATCTAATGCAGATAATAGTGGACAATTAGTCTAGCATCATCTAGGTAGAAATCAGCTGAACCATGACCTGAGCACATCTCTATCTGAATCCCATCAGTCTGTCTAATTTCTCAAGTCTTCAATTTGTCAGCCTAAAACTTTCATGATGCACCCAAGAGAAATGGCAACATGTCCACAAAAGAATCTGTATGTGCAACCATTATGGAAATCAGTGTAAAGATTCCTAAAAAACCTAGGATCAGAGGCCCCATTCAAGCCAGCTACTCCCCTCCCAGGTATTTTTCCAAAAGAACTGAAATCATCATACCACAGTGATATATGGGCAACTGTGTATACAGCAGCACAATTTGTCATAGCTAAATCTTGGAAACAACCCAAATGCCCATCAACTGAGGAATGGACAAAAAAGATGTGCTACGTTTACAGAATGGAGTATTACGCAGCTATTAAAAACATAAATTCAAGGCTTTTGTAGATAAATGGAAGCTCCTAGAGACTGTATTGGTTAAGTGAAATAAATAAGAGCGACATTTGCAAACACTGTATTGCTTCGCTAGTGTGAGAACCTGAAAGAATAAATAAAATTAGAAAGGCACAATTGATGCTGTGAAAGGGAAAGATTGTGTTCAATGAGAAGGAAAACTGCAAGGAGGAAAAGGACGAAAGGAGGAGGAAAAATATGTATGTATGCGTTTATGCATGTATGCAGGATAATTTGGATAATTGCACTGCCAATTTCTGCTGATCTTTTGAAAGTAGCAGTTAATGCCTCATTTGTTTAATTCTTAGGTTTTCTTTTTAATTCTTATAACTTTTTTGCTGTTCTCTTGTTTTTCTAAACCAATTTTGCACATTTATATCTGGTAACCTAAACCAATCTGAAGATAGCATCATGCAATACAGCAACCACTGCTGAATCCTATTACTTTATTTAGTGAAATTTTATATCATTTGTAATGTTGGGGGTTTTTTTATTACTGTTTTGTATTCTTTAAAGAAATATGTGAATGCTCATAGCAGCATTATACATAATAGCCAAAACCTAGAACTAATTCCAGTATCTTATCAATAGACGAGTGGATAGAAAACCACATGCTTTATTCATACAATGGAACAGTATTTGGCGATAAAAAGGAACAAGGTCCTGGTAAATGTTACGGTATGGGTGAGTGCTGGCCAACTGTGCAGAGAAGGAAGGGGCTCACAGGGGCCGTGTGGTGCAAGACTCATTCAGTGTGAAGTGTCTGCAGAGGTCACATTCACAGAGACAGAAAGCAGGTGCATGGTCGCCTCAGGCAGAGGCAGGAAAGGTGGTGGGGTGGACCTCCTGGTGCTCCTGTTTGGGCAGTGAAAGTGTCCTCAATTGATTGTGATGCTGACCACAGAACTGTGGATATTCTAAAGCCCACACCATAGACCAGGACGCTCAAAATACATACGCTGTTTGGTAAACAAATTTTTGTGTCAGTAGAGCTGTTCAAATAAAAGCAAAAAACCAAACTTCAAAAAATATTGTTTAAAGGAAGGATAGGTAAGAATATTTGTAAAAATGTTTCTAGTCAAACCAGACCCTAAAGTTAATATGCAGACAAATTAATTTGTTTTGATGAATGACAAATTTACATTCAAAATGTAGCTAGTTTTGTGATGTTAACAATCAACAGCCACACTCATGCATTAAATTTGAGGTAATAGATTATTTTTATTCTAAATTAATGTCAAAAGTTTTTTTTTGAAAAGTCTGCTTTCTATACTTTGAGCTAATAATGTTTTATTAATGCTACCAATCTGTAACACTGTGGCTAATTTTTAATTTCATTATATAATTTTCTTATTCATAACCTGGGGCGGTTTTTGCATATCAGGGTAGAGGTTACAAAGAAACCTGTCTACCAAGTGCTAACTCAGCTTTAAATTAATCAGTTCCGTCATCTTTGTAAAAGTTCCACTCTCAATTAAGAAAGTATGTTCTTGCAAATAAGTTGCCTATTTTATACATAGTCTTGGACATATACTACATATCTATCACCTATAGAATATGTCAACCATTTCTATCCACAGAAGAGTAAGCTAACCCAATGTCATTTGGAAGCCAACACCACTCAAATACAAGACATAGAATAATCTTATGTATGATAATTTACTGAGTTTTTGCCTCTACATTGTTTAACCCTGTCCAGAGACAGACAGCTGGTCTAGATCTTTGATATTTTCTTTGAAATCTGGATGTAATTGTTAATGCTTGCTAGTGCAAGTAATTAGGACAAATCATTCTTGCTTTAGGATAATACTAAAGTTTCACAGAGCATCGTGGAAGGAAATGACATTAAAATAGCTCTAAACAAATGCAAAATGACTCAGCCCAGTGAAGCTGCTGAAAATCAACAGTCTCATTGACATATTGGGTACAAGTCCTTGGCTGTCCCCGAAACGGCCTCCAGTCCTCCATAGCAAAGAATCCATTCTTTTGTGTAATTCTTCCCCTTGATTGTGGCATTGACCTAGTTTCTTGTTCAAATGAACAGAATACAGCAACAGTGATGTCACTGATGATGGGAAGGTACAAAAAAAGTGGCTTCTATCTTGGATACTTGCTAGTGCTCTTTCGCTCACCAGCCCAAGGGAAGCCCATCCCCATGCTGTACGCCACTGTTTGGAGAAGCTGCTTGGCTGGAAGCGGGAGGGTGCCACCAGCTTGCTCCAAGAGCTTGGAGCTGAATGCCCCTCATGGACCTGCAGGAGAAGCAACAGCCTGGGCTGGGGTACCATTGGCACTTCACTGGAGCCTCAGCATCCAGCAAAGCTCCTCCAGATTCCTGAGCAAGGAAACTTCCAGGGCAAAGGCTCGTGGCTTTGAGCTGCTTTCAATATAATTGTTGTGCTGCAAAGGGTCACTGGGATCATGGTCCCAGTGGAGGATCGCTGAGTCCGGGCTGTGTAGTGAGACCCTGAACAACAGCAACAAAATGTAAAGGTGCCACAGTCCTCTTAAAAGGGGGTGCGGCCAATGTTCTTGAAGACACTGCCAACAAGGTGCACAGCCCTGGTAGGTGCTCTAAACCTATTCAAATGTATCTCTCACAGCTGATACAGTGTCTACCGGGACGCTCCACGACCTCCGATGCTCACTGGTGGGGCCTCGGGGAGCTGATCAGATCATGGAGGCCCTTTGCTGGCCAATGAAGCAACCCACTGATGAACTAAAAGTGAGTGTGGGCGGTGAATCCCAGGTGGGAGAGCTTGCTCCCAGGCTGCAGCGAGGAGCGGTCTGTCTCCCTTTCTCTCTCTTCCTCTAGCTTTTCTCTCCCTGCTCTTGCCATGGTTCTTCCTTCCTCTGCCATATCACCCCGCCGTGGAGCCAGCTGACTAAGACTGAAACCACTGCCACTGTGAGCCAAAGCAAACCTCGCCTCTTCACAGGTACAGGTTTTCAGTATTTTATTCCAGGGAAAAGAAGCACCTAAGGAACTGGCATATGCAACCTGCACAAGGTGCCAGGGCCACTGGTATAGCTCGGCAGACCGTACACCTTCTTAGGTAAGTACAGGGGCAGGGTTTGACTCCTGGCCCCATGTGCGGCACCGGCCTGGCCTTTGGGTGTGCTGAACTGGCAATGGAGTTCGGGCGTGGTGGTGCGTGCCTGTAATCCCAGCTCCAGGGAGGCAGAAGTCAGGAGGATCGCTGAGTCCGGGCTGTGTAGTGAGACCCTGAACAACAGCAACAAAATGTAAAGGTGCCACAGTCCTCTTAAAAGGGGGTGCGGCCAATGTTCTTGAAGACAAGTCAGCAGCAGTCGCAAGGGCTACACAGCCTGCCGAGGAGACTGGCCGTACCGTCTGCAGCAGGCCCAACGTCACCCTTTCACACACTGCTCCAGGAGCAGCTTCACCTGAGTACGCCGCTCGCTTGGCTTCCCCAGCACAACTCCACTGCCTCCAGGACCACCTCCATATCCGCGGCATGCAGCCCTGGGTTGGTTTCCATGACTTACATATGCCTCAGTCCGGTGGCTCCTGTGTCATGTTGTCCCTGAGCTCACAAAACTGCTTTTGTAGTGGACAGTAAAGTGCAGGTGATTTACATTTGAAAGATATTTCCAATTTTGGGATGGTACCATCAAGTTACCTCACCATTTTCTCCCTTAAAGTTCTATAAAATATCAGAGGCAGTAAGTAATGAACAGAGCCAGGCCTGGGGGGCACCTGTGTGTCATCCCTGTACTGGGGAGGCTGAGGCAGGAGGACGGACAAGGACTACATAGATCGAGTTAGACTACTTAAGCAGACCCTATCTCAAAAGCATAAATTTTTAGAAATGTATGTGAAATGCTTGGTACTAGAATTGCCTCAGACGTTGGAATGTTCATGAGGATTTTACTGGATGAGCAACTCTATTCTAAAATCTGAAATGCTCTACAATCCAAACCTTCTACAGAATGTGATTTTTTTTGAGCATTTAGAATTACAGGTTAGGGATTCTTATAAAAGTAAACTGAACAAGGGCTGGGGAGATGGCTCAGTGGAATAAGCGCTTCCCTGGCAAGCACAAGGGCCTGAGTTCAATTCCTGGTTCCACTAAAAAAAAAAAAAAAAAAAAAAAAAACGGTATGTATGAAAAAGGGCCACCAAAGGGAGGAAAGACCTAGCAGGACTGGAGGCCGTGCACCCAAAGCACCTAACGAGGGACACTGCGGAGAACGCCTGTGCAGAACGCCTAAGACGTAAAACAGCAGCGCCTTGTTGCTCAGAATGAGACCACCGGCAAAGCATGCTGCCACCACATTGCCTGCAGCACTGCACAGTAGACAAGAAGCACCAAATCCGGAAACACGCCAGAACCCCATGGTCGCCCCAGAGGCCCTAGGGACCTGGAAGCGCATGACCGCCGGTCACGGCCAAGGGGACACAGGCTTCCAAAGCAAAGCCCTGCGGAGCTCGTACACTTACGAGAGTGCATGTCCCGCCTGTACTCACAGACAGGCTGCTCGTCCTCTTATTTTTTAAATATCATAAACAACAAACTTTTAAGTAGCTTTGTTCCTCATTTAGCTGGTTGGAAGAGGAAGCGGAAGTGTGTTCCCCGAGGACCCCTGTTGGCCAGCGCAGGGGTGCCCGAAGGGATAAAGAGTTTTATGAGAAATCAAGCCCAGGCTAAATCTAATAATGTGTGGTCTAAAAATTCCCACTACTCACCTGGCCCGAGACACTTACAGCCCAAGCATTCTTGAAACAGTGAAGCCCCTGGGACTGGAGAGGCGCGGCATTCTCAGAACGTTTCCCAGGTGACGGGGGGCTAGGCTCCAACAGCGTGGCTTGTGTGTGCACAACTGAAACTTACAAACTAGAAAAATAACTCAGTGAGAGAGAGAGACAGATGGAACTGAGGTGCGCCTTCCTCCAAAGAGAAGTTTCATCCTAAGAACCACCATCAAGAGCATCTGAAATCACTCTGAAAAAAGACGGGCAACAACTGATGCCCTGCAAGGGAAAATGCTCTGGGAAATATCTATTCCATGGAGCAGTAAGCAGCAGTCGAAGAGAAACATTAATGTATGCAATGACTGGCAAATCTCTAAGGAACTACGCTTAGCGTGAAAAAGTCAATCACTAAAGGTTATTTAACAGTACGAATCCATTCATTAACATTGATTGATATAATGTTCTTAAAATGACAGAATAATAGAAAACGAGAAAAGGTTAGTGGTTGTCAGAACTTGCCAGGAAAGAAAGCTGGGGGAATAGAAGTGGATTTGACTACAAAAAGACAACACCCTAGACATTTCTGGACTGGAATCTTTCCACAAGTTGGTGGGGTGGGGGGTGCGCAAGTGCACCCCCTCCTCCAGGAGTGAAACCCCTCCTCCATTAAGCAGCAGGTGAATGGTCCCACAATGGAAAGCAAACTGACAAGAAGACCTGAGAGTTGCTACAGATGAAGATCAGCTGACTGCAATCTCAGTTTTTAATGTTGTAAATCTAGACAAGTGCACACAAACAGCAGGAATAATCTTACAATTATTTTATGCAAAATCTAAGTATATTACTGCAAGCAAAATAGAATTATAAAAAGTTAATAAAGTATTTGTAATGACCAGTCAAATTGGAAAACAAGTTGGAAAAAATGACCAGTATGCTATTAGAAATAAAAAAGATATGACCACAAAAATTAGGTCTACAGATGGGTTCAACAGGGAAAATTATGAAATGCAAAGCAGAAACAAAGGTACCAAGAATATAGTCTTAAGAGACAAGCACATGTTTTTATAAGCAGCTGAGCTAGGAATATTTTGTGCAGTCAGCGATGACTAGTCCCGCCAAGGGGCCAGTGCGGAAGACCAGACACCCTGCAGCTGGACAGCAGACCGGCACCTCCTGTGGCCAGACCTCGAGACAGAAGGTGAAACAAAGGTACCTGTGCACCCCCTAAGGACACCTATCAGGGACTGATGCTCTCAATAAGCCTCTATCACCATGAGGAAGCCAGGAAGAGCCACTAACCCAGCCCCTCCAGGAACAGCCCCTGCGCTGGGTTCATGCCCACTTGCTATATGACTCACTTTCCTAACTGATCCTAATTTAATCAATTTTACCTGAGCAGTTATACTCATAATCTTATTGGATGACCACAGTTTTGTCCTGCTTCATGCCACTGCACGAGTTACCATCTTTCCCCATTTGGGCCCCCTCCCCTTGGGGGTAGTTTTGTTCTAAAATATATCTAGGAGCAGCAGGGTCCTCGGCAACCTGCTTGGGGCCCCTTCTGCCTCTCTCAAAGAAGCTTTCTCTCCCCCAATAAATATATTCTGCTCTTAACCTCCATTGTCCCTAAAATTTAGTTTTCACTTTTGAAGGCCACAAACATTCTGGACATCTATCAGGTTGGGGGTTTCTCTCCCCTGTATCAACATCAAGTTCAAAACCATAATATAAAGTAGACGTGTGGAACAGACCAAGATAGCTGGATATGTGTGAAAATAAGCTCTAAAAAAAGAAAACTAGAAAAATGAAAGAGATAATATGCAGAAAGATAACTGCTGATAATTTTGAAAACTGAGGAAGTTCATGAATGTATAGATATAGAAAGTACAATTACATGTTAGGGCTGGCAGCCTAAGCACCTGCCTGGCAGGTGCAAGGACCCAGGCTCGATCCCCAGCACTACGTACTGTGCCAGCCCTGGAATCCAGGTGCACCATGCCAGCCACCAAAGCAGTTGTGGTGGTGCACGCCTGTAATCCCAGCGCTGGGAGGCTGAGGCAGACGAGTCTGAGCTGTATGTCGTGAGAGCCTGTACAAAATGGACAAATAAATAAGTTTTTAAAAATTAAATAATATATGATAACAAGTAATCAGTAAAATAAAAAGATATACACACCAAGACATATTGTAGTAAAACATGCATGCTTATACACAAAATCAGCCTCAGAGAAGACAATAATGACAAGGGAAGAATAATTCAACTGACATGGAAAACAAGAAAATGATATATTCTAAACACTGAGAAAAATAACAGTTAAGTTAGAATTGTATATACTGGTAATATTTTTCAAGAATGAGAGCAAATTTCTCTTTTCACAAAAAAATAGACTGAGAGACAGCGCTTATTATCTTCTCTAGTGGATTTTGAAAGAAAGGAAACAGCCCATGAAAGAGAAGCTGAGGTGCAGGAAGGAACAGGAGGGGAAAATTGTCAAGCAGGTAATTCCAACATTTTTTATAGAAGAATTACAGTGCTTAGTTGTGGAGTTAAAAAATAAGACAAAAGTAGAACACTGAAGCATCGGGGTGACAACGACAGCACCCTCCGGGCCCTTCCAATCATGTCTGCGTTAGTTGAGAAGGGAGTATTGATTAACTTTAGAGTTTGTGGAAGGACAAAATTTCTAAATTAATCATAAAAGGAATGAAGGTAGAAGGCTAATTTCCTAAATCTATGGTGTGGAAAGAAATTGAATAAAAATAAATCAATACAAAAGATGACAAGAAGGAGAAAACCACAGGAAGACTGGAACATGACTCAGTAACAAGCGTAAGAGGGTGAGGGGAACTCGCGAAATGAAGGCATTTACAATTTCCAGCAGTTAGTTCAGGCCATAATTGGCCTTCGGCCACCAGTAGAATGTGGAGGAAAAGTCTGCAGTGGAATCTCGTAACATCAACAGATGGTTACCCATTTTCAGTTAGGAATTAATCTTTTTCTTAACAGAGATCAGAAAACTGAAACAGAAATATCTATTATAAGCCTTTTACATGAGATATATTTAAAATATAAGAGTGTAAAACAGTGCAAAACAGGGCCTGGGGAGATGGCTCAGTGGAATAAACACTTCCCTGGCAAGCCCAAGGGTCTGAGTTCAATCCCCAATTCCACCAAAAAAAGTAAAATAAAAAAATGCAAAAGTATGTATCAGGCAGATAGCCTTTAGAATTGCTAGTGTGGCTATTATCAGATCAAAGGAGTAAAATAGTGTTTTTATAGAAAATAAATTCAATACATTTGATTGTTCATCCAAGTTAAAATGTTTAGCATTTTAGAAATCTAACTAACAAAATATTTAAAGCCAACATTAAAACTACAGATACAAATTGGTAATTCTGACTAATATACCAGACAGAATATATATAATTTCCACATAGTTTTGAAAGTTATTATGTAAGCTGAGTAACATTTAATAAGCTTAAGCTTAAATACAAGTCAATATTTAGAAGATTAAATAAGAAAACATAGTACCAATAAATGCAGAAATTAAAAACATTCTATGCTCACTGATGTCATTTACAAATATTTAGTAGATTTAAAATATTTCTTTATGAGAAATTATCTACTAAAAATCTTCAGAAATTATTGTTCCTTTTTAAGCAATATTAAAAACTTCTGCTTTAAAATTTAACTCATGTGACCTGTCCCTGTTTCTAGTCTTAATGGGAAGGCTTACTCACTATAAAGAGGTCAAGCAAAGAATAGAAGTGAAACAAACCACGGGGAACTAAAATTATTTTAAATTGGTATATGGTTTGTGTCTAGTTGTCCCCCCAAAAGCCTCATGCAGTCATGGGTTGGGGACTTCGAGAGCTTGTGATTAACTCATGATCCACTGGGATTATGTGTGATCCAAGGCTGGGATTATGGGTCTTAGTACTGCTGGGATTGTGGGTGTGAGTACTACATCCTACCCTGGGGCGGAGAGCCTGAATGGAATATAAGAGACAGAGAGACAGACTTTCTTTAGTGATTGCTTTGTTGTTGCTATTCGGCCACCATGAACTGCTGCTCTCTGCCATGTGCCCCTCTGCCTAGGAACCAGCTGAATATGGACTGAAACCTCCAGTAACTGTGAGCTGAATATACCTTCCCCTCTTTCATTGTGGATGTCAGGTATTTGTCCCAGCAATGAGAGAAGAGTAACTAAGATAAGTGAAAAATTTCATAGAAATCATCCAAATCAGTATGCTATTAAATTAAAATGATTTTGACACAATGACTAGATAAAATGTTAATATAAAAACAATAACATTTCTCTATTCCAATTGTATCTTACAGTTCAATTCCAAAAAAATACCAGTTACAAGGAACCAAAAGAGTAAGATTCCTAAAAATGAATTTAACACATGATTTTTAAAAATTTTAAAACTTTCCCCAAAGGCTTACAGGAGGTTGAGTGAGGGATATGTTTGTTCATAGACTCAGTACAAATGCCATTTTCACCAAATTGACCTATGTACTTATTGAAACTTCAATCAAATCAATTCCTATAGAACTGTTTAAAAAATAAACTGATATTATAACACTTATGTGGGAAGATAACAGTCTAAGAAAAAAACAATACATATACATATATATGAATACCTACTATAGCTTTATCTTTGTGATAGCAAGTAGAATATTTATTCATCACTAGAAAAGTAGCTAAAAGTTATAGTATATAACAGGAAACTATAACTTATAGTATACAATAGAAACTTTTCTGAAAAGCAGAAGAAAGCTCAACTATGGAATAATACATATTTATAAGTGAAAGCTAGTATTTGTAAGTGAAAGCAACCAAGTTGGTAAGTTCTGAATATGATATACTGTTTTCTAAAACTAAGAGGCATATATCCTTGCATATAAATAGAATATATGGAATGACATATGAAACTGAAAAAAAATATTGATTTAGAAAGGGAAATAGAGGATTCAGAAGATGGGAGAGAAGGGAAACTTAGTTTTTACTGGGCACCGAAAGGACAGAAAAGGTTTAAGCTTAAATGTGGCTCAGTTGCTCCTATATATAGAAGATAAACTATTCATCACTGACTACTCTTTGGCCTAAGACAACACTCTTGGGACACTGATAGCTAACAAAATGAAACCAATAAGGCACAGATAGGGAAAGAAAGGAAGGCTAAATTATTTGACCCAAGACCATAACAGGAAACACAAAGCTATGCAGAGCCACTTGAGTACTTGGGTGCTGAGAAGAGCAGGGTCTGAACCCAGAATGAAGGAGAAAACAGAAAGAACAATAGGAAGAGTGGGAAAAGGAAAGACAGAAGAAGTGTGAAAACAGCAGTAAACGGGGCCAAATGGAAAAATATAAAATTATCCATGATGCAAAAATGACATTTGGTGTTAACCTCTGCTACGCCATGCTCCGAACTGCAGCCAATTCCTCCATCTGCTTCAGAACACAGACCTCCTATGGAAATCCAGCCCCAGCCACTTCTCAGAGATGGCTCAGAGGTCCACCACATGCGAGTGAGGAAGGAGCAGGAGAGAAAGCAGGAGGAAGATGCTGACAGTGGTGAGGTGCCCGGTGGAATAGAGACAGAAAAGCTTAGAACTTGAAGGGAGAGACACACTGAGCTGCGCATGGTTAAAGGGGCTAAGTGGTGGCGATTTTGAGTACTACAGGACAGAGTTATCTCAGAAAGTCAGGAGTTTTAAGAATACTGTACTACTCATGCTTGTAATAGTTTTAAGAATTTAGCATATTTAGTGATACACAAAATAACATAAGATAAAGTTTTCTACCTGTGTTATTTTTTATTTCTGCCTACTGAGCTGGATGTTCCCCAAAGTCTAGTCCAAGTCTGTTGTGTAGTTCATTTTTATTTTTTTTAGGTACAGGGGACTGAGCTCAAGACCTTGTGCTTACCAGGCAGGCGATTATGCCACTGAGCTATACCCCTGGCCACTAACCCATTGTATTTCCAACATCTGACCTACTGCCTCTCCTATGTAGTAGCTACTAAATAGATATTCACTGAATAAATCCATTCATTACTAAGACAGATCACCACCGAGATTCTCAAATTGCAGCTACTTGACAAAGTTAAAAGCACAATGGTGTTTGCACACATGCTATTCGTTGTGTCTTTTGATGTATATTAGAGCTATGGCTGGCTCTGTGGTTTCAAGGATTATTAAGGCAGTGTCAGGACATTTTCCTCACTGATTTCCTAATACAAAGACAAAGATGGAAGTGGCTGTAAAGCCACAGGGTAGATGGTTGAGAGGGTCTTTGGGAGCTCAGATGAGGAGCCCTAAGTCTGTGAGCAGCAGTTCACAGGGTAACAATGAGCTTCCCACTCATGAGAATTGGGAGAACGGGCATGCGGGGCTGGAGGGCCTGCAGAAGGAAGAAGCTCAGTGTGGGTGACAGAGGGCAGAGTGCAGGGCTGCCAAGCCACTGTGCCCTAGAGAACCTGCACCTACTCTCCAGCCAGCTTTATTCCAATGGCAAACGCACAGCTGGGTTTGCAGAGCTCACTTGTCCTGCAGCTGGTTTCTAGCTTCCATTCCATCTACAACACAGGAGTGAACAAGACTAGCAAAGATGGCTACGAAGTTTATTTGAAAAATTCAAAGTGGAACATAGGGAGAAACTGGCATTGCAGAGCAAATCTGTGCTGAGTTAAAGAGGGAGAAAATGAAAACTAAACAGAAAGTCCACCCTGCAGGATGCAGGACAGGCCGTGTGAGGAACGGCAAGGCTGCACTCTTTCAGGGGTGTCTGCTGCTTTGCTTACACTACACATCGCAGGACCCCAAAGGGAGCTCCGTGTACGCTGCCTGGAAACCATTAAGCGTCTGGGTCCTGGAGTGGAATCTTGTTCAGCCCTGGCTTGACAGGGCGTGCCCACTTTTCCTGCCTCCAGTGGTTTGAAGCAGAGATAAACATTCTGGTCTGATCTCTCTGTGTGCTGTCTGTCTTGAAGAATCTCAAAAACTAGGAGAGAAGAAGATTATTAAATGCTATCTTTCAAGAGCAATCTATCTTTCAGGCAAGAAATTAGAGAAGCTGATGCACAAAAAGCAGGCAGAGTGGAGACTGAGTACTTCCAGTGAAAAATGGTGGGGGGCAAGGAGGCCCGGCTTACAAGTGCTGGCCGGCTGTAGTTCCCCGGAGGTGACACTTAGTGGACGGCAGGCCTCACGAGCCCAATATGCATGCAGTCTGAAGAGCAGCCGCATAATTAGACAAATCCTAGTCGCGCAAAAATAAACAGCAAAATGAGAGCAGTCTGAAAGAGCATAGCAGGTAAGATGCAGATAAAGATTTTGTTGGTCAGTTTAAAAGGAACAACTTAGTGTAGATGGAAAACTAAAATCCATTTATTTGATTTCTAATACACATAAAATAATATATATGAGAAAAACTCAATAAATTCCCTAAAGTAATACTAGTAGAAAATATATTTTCTGACTATAGCATAATAAACCTAGAAATAAAATTAATGGTTCAACTATAAGAAAAAGCTCAAACACTACTAGAGATTGAAAAATGAATTGCAAAGAGGAAAAACATGAAAATAAAAATGAGAATATCACATATCAAAATATATGAAATGTGGACAAAAACTGCCGAGAACCAAGCAGTAGCCTGCTTTTTGATTACCAAGAAGTAACTGATGACCAAAACATAATAAACATGGTAATAAATTTATACCACAAGAACTAAAACAAATTCCCCATTTACTGCCATGAAAATAGGTACTGTTTAAAAGAGCAAAATCCTGGAACACTGACATCTCCAATAAGAATGAATTTACTTTCTGACATGACTACTATTACCAATAACATTAGCATATTTGTTGACGTGAAAATATTCACAATATTTTGTCTCTCATGAGACACAACTGGCTACAATACCATGTTACATGTGCTAGCATAGAAACAAAATCATACCTAACCAAGTCGTAATATTAATTAATTTATCCTCATAATAATACCTGTATAAAACTTTATGCACATAATAAGCATTATTCTATTACATTTTTATTTTCTAGATGAAAATACTTAGGAAAAGGGAAATTACAGAATTTTCCCACACAGGGACCAGGTTAGATCCCCAGCACACTGTGCCAGCTCTGCCCCTGGGGCAAGCTGAGAGGGCCACTGAGACTGGGCATAGTGTTGGCACACACCTGTAATTCCCATACTTGGGAGGCTGAAAGCAGGAGAATCACTATGAGTCCAATCTGCATAGTGAGACTCTGCAGACCCTGTACTAAATACACAAAAAGAAAAAAGAAAGCATTTCCCCAAAGTCAAACAGTTCTTCAGTAATAGAGGTGGGAACAATACGTACTCTGTGTGTTTGCAAGTGGTACTGGGAACTTAACCCAAGGCCTGCACACTGAGCCACATGCTCAGCTCTTTAAAAAAAATACATTTTGATATGGGGTCTGGCCAGTCACTACATTTCCCAGGATGAGCTTAAACTTGTGAATGTACTGCTTGCGCCTCCGCAGGTGGCTGGACTTGGGGCACGTGCCCCATACATGGAGGCTCAGGCATCGAGACTTTAAAAATGCCTGCTTCTGAGAGGCAGAGTTCTTGGTGGTCTTCTGTCTATTTTAAGTTGTTTGCATTTTCAGCTTGTGCATAATTGGCAAGGTCACCTCTATTACAAAGGTATTACAGATGAGAGCAAGATAATTATTACACACAACAGTATAAATACAAAAATATAAGAGGTGGGCCTTTGAAAGATAACAAAATAGGTAAAAACAATAGAATTGGTAAGTTCTGATAATGTTGAGAATACAAGAGCTAAAAATGTAAATAATCAAAATTAAAAATGAGAAATGCAATATAACAACTAAGGACATACTTAATGCATAAAACGATCTGTCAAAATCATGTCAATAAACTAAATTGTTATTTGAAAATAATAAAATGACTATTAAGAGAAATATGAAAATTTAACTAAAGGTTTGGAAATGTTAAAAGACATATGTTCTCTAAAAAGTTCTATGCACAGTCTGTGCATAGTTTGCGACTCATACTGCTGTATAGTTTACTCAGTTGATGTAATCAGTACAGCAAAATATGATACTAAAACAAGAACTTGCAACACAAGGAAATTGTAACTATTCTGACAAAGCAGACGTAAATATCTCTATAAAATAGTAATATAGCTCAGTGATAAATCCAGAGAATAACAATGACTGAGCCAGATGCACGCCTATAACACACTAAGAAGTGAATGTTAGTGTACCTATTCATAAAATACATTTTCTTGTGTGTCTATGGATAATGAAGAAGCTTTCATTACGTTAAGCTATTCTTGCTTTTAAAAACTCTAAAGTAGATATTAAACAATAGATCTCTGTAAAACCATCTGCCAGTACTGCTATGCCAGGCTTCCTAGTGACTACAGTTATTTCCATTGAAACCAGGATAATGAGAGACTGGTCTGAGACACCGCGGCCGGCTCCAGCAGCCTCCTTGATCCCGCCCATACCGCCCAGCCCCAGAGACTGGCCTGAGACAGTGGCTGACTCTGGCGGCCTTGTGAATACTGCCCCAAGCTCTCCCAGTGAGTGGGAATTTGCACAACTCACCAGGCTTCCCAGATCAGTGAGTGTGTGGTGAGTCTGAGGGAGAACCGTTGGCTTCTACCCGCGCATACTAGCTGGATCCCCACCCCGAAGCCCTCCAAGCCAGTGACCAGCCTGAAACCTCAGGACCCACTCACCAGCACATCCCCGGATCCCCTGCCCTAAAGCCCGCTGAGTAAGTGGGAATTTCCCAAACTCCCTAGGCATCAAAGTTCAGTGAGTGTAGAACTCCAGGCCCGCCGTGCCCAAGAGACATTTCCCAGGGATTCCCTGTCTCCCTCCCTTTCCCAAGACCTGAGACCCAGCACAGCTCCGCAGGTGAGAGCTCTAGGCCCGCCGTGCCAGAGAAACATTTCCCAGCAATTGCTGGTCCCGCCCCATGGCCCCAGACCCAGTGCAGGTCGGCCTGGAGTGAGAACTCCAAGGCTGCCATGCTGGAGGGACATTTCTTAGCGATGCCAGGTCCCACCCCATGGCCCAAAACCCAATGCAGCCTGGCCTGTGAGGGCTCCAGGCCTACTGTGTGGGAGAGACCTTTCCCAGCCTTCTCGGGATCTGACCTGTAGACTCGGACCCAGAACAGGATGGCTGACCCAGTACAGCCTATCAGTGAATAAGATCATCCACTATCCCTTTGGGAGCCCAGCAGACGCAGCAAAGCTCAGGCCCGCCCACCTAGAGAGCAACCTGCATGACACAGGAGGGCTGACTCTGGCAATTTTCGGATCCTTGCCCCAAAGCCAGTCAAGACAGTGGGAATTTTCATTACATGCTCTGCATCCTAGTTCGGTTCGTGCTCGCCTGACCAGGGAACCAACAGAGGGGAACCACAGGAGGTGCAGCAAAAAGGAACCGAACACAACAGCTAGATCCAGGATAGGCATAGCTGTGTAATCTCAAACTTAATAGACTGGAACCTGAATCTCATAAAAAGCTAAGGTTATAGCTGCACCAAAGCTCTACACCAAAGGTCAAAGGTCAGTGCTATACAAAATGACAAAGAGAAGGGGAAAAATGCAATCCCAGACCTCGAGTCCATCAGGAAGGGCAGAGGACACTAGCTCAGCTGCAATGAATGAATAAACAGATACAGCAGCAAAGGAACAACAGCAGAAAGGTATAGAAGAAATCACATGAGAAGTAATTCCCCAAATTAAAAAAGAAATATCTGAATACATAGTATCTGAAATAAAGAATCAATTCCAGAAGCACTGGGTGGAAAAACAATGCTCACCCAGAACAAGTGCAGAGAGCACTATTCTAGCTGTTAATAAATTAACAGCATCTGAAACAAAGACACAACAGCAGAAAGGTCATGAGGAACTCAAAGCAGAAATAATTTCTGAAATCAAAAAAGAATTCTTTGAAAAAAAGAACTCTTTGAAATCATACCATCTGAAATACAGAAACAAGTCTGGAAATATACAGAGGAAACCCAACTTGGAAGAAACTCTGCAGAAAAAGAATTAATGACTACCTCCAAAGAAGACATGGATAAAAAATTTGAGGAGATCAGATATATGATGGATTCCTTGAATGAGCAATACAGAAAAGAAATACAATGCATGAAACACAGGCAAAGAGATATAGAAGAACTAAAAATATCAATCAGGAGTCTTCAAAACTGTTTGAATGAAAGCAAAGACAGAGTTTCGGTTCTTGAAGACACCAGTGCACCTAGTGAAAAGGTGAAAAAGGATCTCTTAAAAACAACGAGAATGCAGGAGAAATTAATCCATCACCTGCAAGATGACACCAGGATGAACAATGGAGAATAATTGGTACCAACAAGAATGAAGGAGTCAATACAACTGACATAAAAAGAATTTGGGGAGAAGTAATCACAGAAAACTTCACAAATATGAAGAAACAATCCAACATTCAGGTAACCAAAGCATAAAGAACAACAAATTACTTCAACCCAAGTAAAAACACACCGAGATATATAATAGTCAAGATCCCAGAAATCCAACACAAAAATAATATACTGAAAGCTGCTAGAGAGAAGAAGCAGATCACATTCAAAGGAAAACCCATCAGAATTATACTTCTCTACACAAACCATGAAGGCAAGGAGAGTATGGAGCAGAGTTCTTCAAGTCCTGCACAAAAACAGTTACCAGCCTAGACGTTATACCCTGCAAAACTCTCTTTCAAATTTGATGGAGAAGTGAAAAACTTCCATGACAAAGAACAACTAAAGAATTTCATGATGACAAAGCCATCCCTTCACAGGCTACTGAAATATGTTCTAGAGAGAGACTACAATGACCAGAACTCCATGAATGAGAATGGAAGGAACCCACTAAACAGGACAGACAATTAAACACAGGATGCAAAGGAATAAACAACACCATGTAAATATCATGACAAACATAAGTGAACACATTTCAATTATAGCGATCAATGTAAATGGACTCAATTCTCCAATTAAGAGAAATAGACTGGCACAGTGGATTAGGAAACAAAATCCAACAATATGCTGTGTACAAGAAACACACTTAACTCAAAAGCACATTCATAGGCTCAAAGTCAAAGGATGGAAAATAATACTATGTGCCACAGCACCTCAGAAAAAAGCAGGAGTAGCAATTCTGTTCTCAGACAGTCTCAACTTCAAACCAAGAAGGATCAAACGAGACAAAGAAGGCCACTATATATTGGTCAGGGGAAAAATTCAAGAGCAAGAGGTAACACTCATAAATATCTATGCAACAAACACAGGAACACCCAACTATGGAAGACAAATCATAATGGACATGAAAAACCTAAAATTAAGAACACAATCTTAACAGGAGACCATAACACCCCTTTATCTCAAAAAGATAGATCAACCAGACAAAAAATTAGCAAGGAAGTACCAGAACTGAACCAGAGCTTGGAACAACTGGACCTAATGGACATATACAAAGTATTCCACCCAACCACAACTGAAAACACATTTTTTTTCAGCTGCACACGGGTCATTTTCCAAAATAGACCACATACTAGTCCCGAAGTCATGCATAAGTATATGCAAGAAAATAGAAATTATCCCATGCATATTGTCTGACCACAGTGCAATGAAACTGGAAATAAATGACAAAAGAAACCAGAAAAACCTGCTAAATTCATGGAATCTAAACAACACCCTACTCAGCAATCAATGGGTTGCAGAGGAAATTAAACAAGAAATTGAACATTTCTAGAATTCAATGAAAATTCAAGCACAACTTACGGGAATTTATGGGATGTGATGAAAGCAGTTCTTAGAAGGAAAATCATAGCTGTGAACTCATATATTAGGAAAACAGAACGGGAACAAATTAGCACCCTAATGTTACACTTCCAACAACTAGAAAAAGAAGAACAAACGAAACCCAGAGTGCAAATACAGGAAGAAATCACAAAGATTAGAGCAGAAATTAATTCAATTGAGATAAAGAAAACAATTCAAAGAATCCACAAATCAAAAAGTTGGTTCTTCGAAAGACAAAATAAAGTGGATAAGCCTCTAGCCAACCTTATCAAAAAGAGGCAAGAAAAAATTCAAGTACATGCAATAAGGAATGAAAAGGGTGAAATTACAACAGACCCAGCGAAAATTCAGAGATTATCAATAGTTACTTCAAGAATCTTTACGCTCACAGAACAGAAGACACAGAAGAAATGGGCAGATTCCTCAAAAGGTACAAATTACCAAAACTGAACCAAGAAGATATAACAACTCTCGATAAGCCAATAACAGCCAATGAAATACAAAACGTAATAAAAAGGATACCGACAAAGAAAACTCCAGCTCCTGATGGATTCACAGCTGAATTCTACAAGAAATTTATAGAAGATATAATCCGTACACTCCACGAACTCCTCAATGAAATTGAAAAGAAAGCAGTCCTCCCAAAATCATTTCTGGAGGCAAATATAATACTCCTTCCAAAACCAGGGAAAGACACAACCAAAAAGGAGAACTACAGGCCAATCTCTCTCATGAACATAGATGCAAAAATACTAAACAAAATCCTGGCTAATAGAATACAGCAAATTATCAAGAAGATCATACACCATGACCAGGTAGGATTCATCCCAGGGATGCAAGGATGGTTCAATATTCAAAAATCTATAAATGTAATACACTATATTAATAGACCGAAATCTAAAAACCACATGATCATTGCAATTGATGCAGAGAAAGCTTTTGACAAAGTCCAACACTCATTCATGTTCAAGGTCCTCCAGAAAATTGGAATAGATGGACTCTACCTTAACTTGATAAAAGCCATCTATGCCAACCCACAAACTAATATAATCCTAAGTGGGGAAAAACTGAAATCTTTTACTCTTAAATCAGGTACAAGACAAGGATGTCCTCTATCACCCCTCTTATTCAATATAGTCTTGGAATCATTAGCAACAGCCATTAGAAAAGAGGGAAATATAAAAGGAATAAGAATAGGTAAAGAAAAAGTTAAATTATCACGGTGTGCAGATGACATGATACTTTACTTGGAAGACCCCAAAAATTCCACCAAGAAACTACTAGAACAGATATGGAAATTCAGTAGCATAGCGGGATACAAAATCAATACTAAAAAGTCAATAGCATTCCTCTACACAAATAACAAGCACACTGAAAGGGAAATAATAGAAACAATACCTTTTACTATACCACCGTCAAAAATGAAATACCTTGGGATTCACTTAACCAAGGAAGTCAAAGATCTTTTCACACAAAATTACAACACCCTAAGAAAAAGAGATTATAGAGGATTTCAGAAAATTGAAAGATTTCCATGCTCCTAAATAGGAAGAACCAACATCATGAAGATGGCCATACTCCCAAAATTGCTGTACAGATTTAATGCAATCTCTATCAAACTGCCACCAACATACCTCCAAGACCTAGAGAAATCGGAACCACAGATGACCTAGAATAGCAAAGGTAATTTTGGCCAATAAAGGCAAGGCAGGAGACATCACAATTCCTGACTTGAAATTATACTACAAACCAACTGTGATAAAATCAACATGGTATTGGCAACAAAATAGACCTGAGGGTCAATGGAATAGATTAGACAGTGCAGAAGCATCCATGAACACTCTCAGCCATCTGATCTTCGACAAAGGGGCCAAACATACTCACTGGAAGAAAGATAGCCTCTTTAACAAATGTTGTGGGAAAACTTTGCTTTCTACATGCCGCAAACTAAAACTTGACCCAGCTCTATCACCATGCACTAAGTTAGAGTCAAAATGAATGAAAGATCTAAACATTAAAACAGAAACACTCAATCTCCTGGAAGAGAAATTAGGAGGAACTCTTGAAGACATAGGAGTAAATAAAGATTTCATGAACAAACATATATTCACATGGGAAGCATTTGAAAGAATCAACAACTGGGATCAACTCTTCTTGAGGAGCTTCTGTACGTCAAAAGAAATTGTCAACAGAGTGAAAAGACAACCCACAAATTTTGAAAAAATCCTAACTAATAATTAATCAGACAAAGGTCTGCTGTCTGGAATATATAAAGAACTAAGATATAACAGGGCCCTCAAATTTAAAGACCCAATTCAGAAATGGGCATCTGAGATGATACACACTTCTCAGAGGATGAAATTAAAGAAGCGAATAAATATATGAAAAAATGCTCTACATCATTAGCCATCCATGAAATGCAAATAAAAACAACACTGAGATACCATCTCACTCCAGAAAGAATGGCTATCACAAGGAAATCAACCAGCAATAAATGTTGGAGAGGTTGTGGGGAAAAGGGAACACTTCTCCACTGCTGGTGGGAATGTAGACTGGTATAACCATTATGGACGTCAGTGTGGAGACTCCTCAAAAGAGTAGGACTGTAAATCCCATTCAAGCCGGATATCCCCCTACTGGGAATTTTCCCAAAGGAACTGAAAGCATTATATCAAAGTGATATATGTGTACCTATGTTTATAGGAGCACAATTTATGATAGCAAAATCTTGGAAACAACCAAGATGTCCATCACATGAGGAATGGTTGAAAAAGATGTGGTATTTCTATATAATGGAGTATTACTCAGCTTTTAAGAATGATAAGCTTGAAGCTTTTATATTGAAGTGGATGCCACTTGAACATATACTCAAAAGTGAAATAAACCAGACATACATGTGTAAATATCATATAGTCTCCCTAGTATGAGAAGCAAAAAGAAGAAATATAAATAGAAATGTACAACAACAACTAAAAATAATTGAGTCAGATAAGGCAAAGTGAATGGCATATGCTGCAGAATACTAATCAGCTGTTCTTCTGCATGGTTAACAACCTAAGTTCATAGATCAAAATTGGAGAAATAGAAGAGCCACAGGCCAGCCACCATTTTGGCCCTAGCCTTTCAAGGTCAGCAAAGACTCAGGACATAGGAGAACCTGTACTGCAACATCATGAAACTCAGTTGAGCTCCAAATTTTTTGAACAAGGAGATTATGGAGCCACATAGGAAAGAGATCAAAGTTCTATAGTGGGGAGAGTCACATGGAGAGAAAACGTTCTCTCAGGCTCTCACAGAGAGCAAACTGGTCAAGCATTGGCTGTGACTCATCCACATGGATGACACAGACAAAGGATCTACAGAATAAGGTACAGGACTACAAGATAAACCCTGAGGGGACTTCACTGACCTCATAAGAAACATAAAGTACATGTGTTGGTATATAGGTCTTGCTCTATCTAGGTCTTAGCCATCCAGCAGAAAAGTAGAAAAATGAAGTATACACCACGGGGCCACAAGGGCCGGGGAGATGGCTCAGTGGAATAAGCGCTTCCCCGGCAAGCGCAAGGGCCTGAGTTCAATCCCCGGTTCCGCAAAAAAAAAAAAAAAGTTACACCACGGGGCCACAATAATAAGTTGAGCTGTAAATGGCTATGGTCTACAACTTCTTCGGATAACTCACTATTGTTGTAGAATGGTGGGCTGTGTTGGATTGTGTCGTCAAGTTCAGGCACCTAAATTGGTTTGATGACAATGGAGTGCTCATCTCTGACAGCTATAAACAAAGGAAGGGGTATAGAAAGAAAGAATCATGATGTGTGTGTATGGACAGTACAGTTGGGATAGATACGCCATGCTTCTGCATAATTCTATGAAAAGCAAGATTTGCATTCATGGTTGTTGGACAGGATATTAGGTCGGCTTCTAGTACTATGGAAAACCACTAGGAAAATAACAAGGTAGAAAGTATTAATTATTGAATCTTTGATATAATTCAGGTATAAAAAGAAGATATGTAAACAGCTACACTCTCTTAATTTACTGAGAAGAGCCATCTGCTATAATAATGTCTGTAAGTATAATATCATGCATGCACTTTCTATGATACCAAAACATTATGAAAACAGTTTGCAATGTATTAATTTATCAAATCCATCTTGTTAAGGTGTCTTAAGACTGTCTCATTGATATTTGTACTTCAATAAAATAAAAATTAAAAAAAACCAGGATGAGAAAAGGCTTAAGGAAAATACGGGTAAATAGAAGACACAGGCCCTTCCAAAACCCTATTTTCACCTGCCTGCCTCCTTGAACACCTCTCCTACTCAGGAGCTGAACTAAGGCAAAGAAACATGACTCCTGACTCACAAAACTGAAGACCATAGTCCTAGTGTCACACAAACACAGCTTGGCACTTGCAAGCCGCCCACAGGGGCACCCTGTTCAGTTCTCAACTCTGCCTACTGCTCTTTAATCCTTTATATTTGCAACACACATGAGAAAGTTAGCAGTTCAGAATTTCACTTTTAGATGCATATTATGATATGTTTAGGTTTCAGACAAAGCTTTTTATGAATTATTACCTACTATTATCTCTAATTCAAATAATTTAAAGAATAAAATAAGATAAATGTATATAAAAATATTGAAAGTAAAAGTGCTACATAAATGCCAACTATGACTAATCATTGTTTCCTCCTCTCCTTTCTAAAGGTCTTATAGGCACAGGGGCACTCACGCATCATGAAAATGGAGCATATCACACGAGGTCTGGTACTGTCTAAAGTACATTCAGGGAAAAAGAGTACATAGAGTGTTGGAAAAGCAGGCTACACAACACTGCAATGTCTTCTTCTACATATCTACAGATGGTGGTGTCTTGTATCTTAGTTCCAGGTTCTTTCACTGTGGGTATTTAGAAGAATTAAAATGGAATGGCAAACAGCCCCACCTAACGTTTCAGGACACTTTCTTCATTAAGAGAAAATTTTCGCTGCTGAGAATTTCCCCAGATGTATCTCTGACTCCCCATTCTTCAGCGTTCAGTGGACAGTGAAGCCCAACTTGTCACCAGGTCATTTTGTAGAAATGGTGCTATTTTGCATAGGATCCAAAGATTACACAAATAAATAGTCTTTAGAAGTATAAGATGCTTACATATATAAGAATAATGCATTTTAAGGAAAACAGAACCATAACTATCGATATAAACAATATTCAAAACTATAACTAAGCATCAGGAGTACAAGAAATGTCAATATACAGCAATGATACATTTTAAGGTAAGTAGAATCCTAATGATAGCAGCAAAATTCTGCCTCAAATATCAGCGAGTCATAAGACATATTTCTAAGTATAGCAATAACTGACATCTATTGAACAACCCTAAAAATTTCACAGGTAGATTATGGATTTTATTACTCACTTGATTGTGTCATTGGCCTGTGAAACACCTTGCAGGTATGCTTTGAAGCAAAAATAATCAAAGCAGTATTTCCGCACCTTAAAGGCTCGCCATCTTTTCTGGATCTGTTGATGTCAAGAAAGAGACAAAATATGGCTTTCATTAGCAATATAATAGGCAATTTAGACAATTATGTCTGATCATTCACATCAAGTAAACTTAGGCTGTTCACTTCTCTAACAGTATGTTAGCTGCAAATGTAAGTTTCACGCATAGATTTGTTTTTATAAAACATGACAGAGTTAAAAAATTTCATAGCATCATTCATTTAAAAATATTCTTAGCACCAGTCAGATGGCTCAGGAGACTAAAGCGCCTGCTTAGGCAGGCACAGGGACTGGGTTTGTTCCCCAGCATGTAGTGCCGGCCCTGCACCTGGGGTGCACTTAGATAGCTATTGAGACTGGGCATGGTGGTGCGTGCCTATAATCCTGGCACGTGCGAGGCTGAAAACAGGAGGATCGCTAGGAGTCCAATCTGTGTAGTGAGGCCCTGTGGACCCTGTACTAAATACATTAAAACATAAAATAAACAAATAAATATTCTTAACTGTTTCACAAAGTACTAAGCTGTAAAATTATCAATTAACAGATTTAAAAATTGCCTTATGAATGCACATCATTTTTACTTTCTGAGAAGAAGGATCTTAGATTTTTTTCATAACCACTGGCTTGAAGATTACATTTCTTCATGTAACCTGGATTTTAAAATTTAGTGACATGAAAAATATTTTATTGTTTTAATAATTTTATTGAGAAACAAATAGCAATGAGACAGTTTCAAAACTGATTAGTAGAATAGTTTGAATAATTAATACATTGCATATTGTTGTCTTCTTAGTGGTTATTCACAGTACAAGATGCAGACATGACATCCTATCCACAAATACTATCAGTACAAATCTTTCTTCTCATTGAACTAAGGGAAAGTAGCTGTATATTTATCCTAACTATTTTGAATATACAGATACGAATAGGTCCTTCATTTGTATCCCCATTGTTGTTTATGTTTGTCAGAGATGGGTATTCCATTGCCATTTAAATACTGTAGGTGTGTGAATTATGCAAAATATTCCAATATAGTCCAGTAGTCCATAATAGTAGTGGGTTATCCATAGGACTGGCAATGTCAGAAGTTGTTGACTTGAGCCATTTACAGCTCAGCATATTAATGTGGCTTCAGTTTTTATTCCTCGTTTTTATACTTTTCTGCTGGATTGTTAAGACCAAGATAAAGTAAGACCTATATAACAAGAAATGTAACTTTTGTATGTGACAAGGTCAGTCAAATCCCCTCAGGATGACATGAAGAATATTTTTTTAAATGCTATTCTGTGCCTCAATTATGAAATTTTAATACTTTTTAACAATACCAATAACTGATGCTTCTTGAGTCCTGTCATATACCAGACACTATTGTAAATGTTTTGCTTCTCTTATCTATTAAACCTTGACAGCATTTTTAAAAGATAAATACTCATTCTCTCATTTATATACAAGGAAGTAGCTATGAAAAGAGGCCATATGATTTTTCTATCATCATATAGCTGCCAGGGACAGAATCAGCAATCAAAGTAAATGAAACAAACTATAGTTTTCAATCAATGAAAATAGTTGGAGGTGCTGGAGTTATAGCTAGGCAGCTTAAGTGCCTTCTTGGCAAGCTCAAGGTCCCAAGTTCGATACCCAGTACTGTGAGGGGGGAAAAAAAGAAAAGAAAAATTTTTGAAGTATCTTCTTTCTATCCACTATTATAATTCAGTCTAGTTTTGTTTTTTGCCAATACATACAGTTTCTTTTACAATGATGAGGTGTAACACCCTGGTATGTGTTCCCAGTACTTATGAACATCCATCTCCCTAACTCCTGTACTTGCTAATACAATGTCTATTAGATGAACTCAAAAATTATAAATGACATTAATTTTGTGGGTAAAAGTATTAGAAATTATTTAAAATAGTAGCAGTGGAGGAAAAAACATGGATAAACACCAAGTAAGTTTTCTACATAATTTAGCTTCTTTCTATCTAATGTTCCACTATTTTATATGCCTATCTGAGTGATTCAACTGTAATGAGTAACTTTTCATTAGGACATGAAGTCCTTCCAGTTTCCGCACCATTTCCTAGGTCCAGAAACCCAGGTCTGCTCTAAATACTTTTTAAGCAGGAAAGGATAATAGGTGAGACCCCCACCTGCCAATTTGAAAAGAACCGACTGGATAAATGATTACTTGAATTTTTCCAGAATATAATCTGCAACTATTTTACAACCTGAGATATGAGATAAAGACAAGGAAATGCCTTAGCCAACCTCTTGCATACAGTTTGTGAAGGTCACTAAACGAGAGACCAGAAAGGAAACTACAGCCATTCATTGTGACAAAGTCACTTTTCAAAAATGGTTTTCAAATTATCTCTTTTTTGTACTGTGTTCTTTAAACGAACAACATTTTTCTGAAGTTATATAGCATTCAATTATGATGGTGATGATGATGGTGATGACGTCGCCTTCAGACAGAGTCTCGCCATGAAGTTCTTGCTGGCCCTGTGCTCACTTGGTAGCCCAGGCTGGTCTCCAGCTTGCGCGGATCCTGCTGCCTCTGCCTCCCGAGCGCTGGGCTGACAGGTGTGTGCCACCGTGCCCGGCCTACAGCACGCAATTTAGAAACTCTCTTATTTGACCAAAACCATATCTGGCTGACAAATAGGAGGAATCGCAAACCATTTGCTAATGAACGAGGACAATCAAGTAATGAATGCATTCACCCAATAGTGTCATCCAAGAGTGAGCGTTCACCCTGCTCGCGGCCTTCCACCCTACAGCACCCTTGGGAGGGTCATCGTTACCCCACGCGAGCAGGGGAACGCGACGCGCAGTGGAGTCTGCTAGGGCCACGGGGCTTGCACCGGGGGGTGTCGGCATGCCTCGATGCGGACAGCCTACAGGTGGGCACAGGCTCTGACCCGAGAAGCTCCTGGAGACACACGAGTGAAGCACTGGGACACCACCGTGCTCCGGAGGTCCTACCTACGGCGAGGACATGCCACCGAGTTTCAAATGAAAAGCAGGCAGCGCTAGGGTCGCACGGACACCTGCTTCTGAGAAAAGAGCTTGGGGAAGACAGGGGCCGGAGCTGCCTGGAAATTCTGCGGTAAAATCTCAGGGTTCCCACCCGAGGGAAAGAGCAGCCACGGAAGGGCCTCCTCTACCCAGACCCACAGCCACTGGAAGCGGTGCAGGCCACATGCCGCAGAGGCTGCTCCCCAGCGCCCTGACGTCCCAGGCGTCCACTCCGAGCCAGTGAGGACTCCTGCGCCAGGTAAATCCTTTCCATCACAACTGGGTATTAATAGGCATATCAAGTAGGAGATGGTTAAGGTGGCAAATTAGAGCTCAGCATCCACACTAAAGTATAATTGATCAAGGTCTAACTGGCTTTGTGAGCAAGCCCAGTGAGTGGAAAGAGTTGGAGGAACAGAGCTTCCCCCATGGGGAAGAAACTTCTGCTAGATGTGAATGAGTCCCCCAGGGCCTCTGGATCCTGAATCGACCAAGAGCGCAGTCCTGGCGTGGCAGCCTTCAGCACAACTCCTTGCAAAGAGGCTAGAGGCAGGACCCTCCCAGCTGATTCAGGAGCAGAGCATCTTGCCAGAGTGACACACAGGGTTCACCTGCAAGGCTGCAGAGGAAGAAGAGGAGCACAGCAGGCACACCCAAGCCACGCCCACTGGAGGAGTCTGAACTTCCTAGATCTGGACCTGGTGCTAAGGTAATAACTCTATCTAAGCTCTACACCTAAGGTCAAAAGTCAGTGGTATACAAATTACAAAGAGAAGGAACAAAAAGCAGTCTCAGGCCCTGAGTCCACCCAGTACAAATGCAGAAGGCACTAGCACAGAGGAAATTGGAAACCACACACCTGAAATCTCTGAAATAATAGCGTTGGAAGTAAAGAAACAACTGCAGAAAGGTATAGAAGAGATCAGATCAGAAATAATTTCTGAAGTAAAAGAAAGTAGTGATAACTATAATCAAAGAAGTACTAAGTGCTTCTAAAGAATACACTGATAAAAAATAGAGCAGAATATAGAAATGATGGAATGCTTGAATAAGCAATATAGGGAAGAAATAGAATGTATGAACCAGATCCAAAGTGATATATAGAAAATTAAAACCTTAATCATAAGCTGGCAAATCTGTTTCAGTGAAAGTGAAAATAGACTCTCTGACCTTAAAGACACCATTGTACTGGTGAAAAAGTAAGCAAAGATCTCTTCAAAATAACTAAGATGCAGGGAAAAATAATTCAGCACCATCAAGATAATTGAAAGATGAACAATGTGAGACTAACAGGCATCAATGAGAAGGAAGGAGTCAATACAAATGACATAAAAAGAATATGGGCAGAATAAATAGCAGAAAATTTCCCAAATATGGGGCAATAATCTGACATTCAGCTAAGTGAAGCATACAGAACTCCAAGTAACATCAACCCAATTAAAAACACTAGCAGACATATAATAACCAAGATCCCAGAAATTCAGCACAGGAACAGTATACTAAAAGACACTAAAGAAAAGAAACAGATCACATTTAAAGTAAAACCCATCAGAACAATGGCAAATTTCTTTTCACAAACCATCAAGTCAAGAAGAACATGGAGCAAAGTACTTCAAGTCTTGCAGGAAAACAAATTCCAATCCAGACTGATATACCCTGAAAAACTCTCTTTCAAGTATCATGGAGAAGTAAAATATTTCCATGACAAAGAACAACTAAAGAATTTCATGAGGACAAAGCTAAGCCTATACAGACTTCAAAATGATGTTCTAGAGAAGGAGCAAAATGATCACAACCTCATGAATGAGAATGGAAAGAACCCACCAAATAGGGCAAACAGTTAAACACAGGAGAATAAGAGGTATACAACAGTAGTCTTTCAGTTATTCTTTTGTGTACAGCAGCAAAATATTTCCAACAGCACACTCTACAAATGGACTTTTCCTGCACCCTATGGGTTATGATTCTATATGGATCTACAGGGTGGTTTTCAAGGAAATAGGTGTAGCAGAGTTCCACAAGTGACACCTGGCCACCAGTAAGTGTCATGGTCATTATCCATGTCCACAACACACTAGAACTTTGTGTGATATCCTATCCCCAGATTGTCAGAACTGATGGTCATTTATTTGTCATTCCAGTATATATCTTATGTTTTATTCTTAGTATTTCTTTATTATCATGAAAACTTTTTCTTAGTTCAATTGTTTTGAAACATTTAATTTTTAATTAATTAGTATTTAATTTTCTGAATATTGCTTAATCTTAATTTTTATTTTAAGATTTATACTATATCTTTGAATTGCAATTTATATAAAAGGCATTGTATGATATAGCATTGGAAACTTTAAAAAGTATATTTCTATTTTCTGTTGACTTTATATCATGTCTTCCCTGCCCTTTATACACACACATATATATGAAAAAATATACATGTATAACCCGACATAAGATTGGCACTGTTTCATAGAAATCTTCAATGTCCTTTTAAATAAGGGTTCATCTAATATATTTTATATAGTCCTGCATAAGTATCACTTTGAGAGCTCTTTATTGTCCATCCAGGAGCATACTGCAACTTCTCATTGCCTTTTGAATTATGCTCTTTGTTATTTCCTATATGCTACGTCTGGAGGTATTAACACATTTCAAGTTTGTACAACTAGAAAATATTTTACTTTTAGTGTTCAAAGGTATGTTTGCTAGGTACAAAATTCAAAGAGGATAGATATTTTTTTTTCTTTCATTCTTTTAATTAATCTAGTTTCTTACACACTTGATCCTTTTGTTTTTCTTTCTAATGTGGAATAAGATGCTATTTAATTTTGTTCTTCCATAGCTAATATTTTTTATGTATATGCTTTAACCGTTTTTTTCTTTATAATAAGTTTTAGACAATTTCATTTTTGTGCATCTTGGTATGATTTTATTTAAATTTCTTGTGCAAAAGATTCATTTTTCTTGGAAATATGGTATAAGTTGAACTAAATTCAGAAATTTTAAATCTTTAAATATTTATTGTGCACTCCTTTCTACGTTGCAAATTTTAATTATATGAATATAAAAAAAGAAAGCAGCAGTTAATGCTTACAATTTTTGTTTTTACTCTGATTTTTTTCCTCTCTTGAATTTATTATAACTTCTTAGTTATTCTTTTTTTCTTTAAAAAAAAACTTACACGTTTGTGTCTGGTAATCTGAAAAACTAATTTGTACATAGCATTATGTAATACAGCAACCATTGTTGGATTCCTATTACTTTGTTTAGTAAAATCTTGTATCTTTTCTTCTATCACTATTTTGTATTCTTTAAAAATAATAATAAAAAGCACAAACAAAAAAAAAAGGAAAACTTCATGTAAAATATATAAGCAGGACAGCTAAGATGATTGTACTACTAATTTCTATCAGTTTTTTTGAAGAGAGTTAATAGTTAAAATTTTTACTTTGACGTATGTTACATGCTGATATCTGTAATCTGAGCGACTACATTGAGAACAGTGGTGCACAGTACGACAACCACTGTTGAATGCCTTTCACCTTTTTTTTTAGATGTGTATCATTTCTAATGTCCTATCATTTTTATACTCTTTAAAATAATTTCAAAAAAGAAAAAGAAAAAAATGGCTATTATCAAAAAGAGAAGAAAATAGAAGTCATGATAAAACTTGGGGGCTGGAGGGTTTTTTTCAGAGTTCTCGCAAACTATGATGTGACTGTAATGTGTGCAGCCCTTGTAGGCTACAGCATGGCATTTCCTCAAAAAAATAAAACTAGAATTATCACAGAATCCAATAAACTCATCACTGAATGAGACTGAAAATGAAATGTCAGAGAGGATATCTGCACGTCGTGTTTATTGCAGCACTATTCGCAATAACCTAGATATGGCACTATCTAACTACCCATCAGTGCATGGACATAGTGTATGTACAGAATGGAATACTATTAAGCCATGAAAGGATAACAGGATGAAGACTTGTCATTTGTGGCAACATGGATAAGTCTGGAGGACACTGTCTTTTAAAATCTGGTCTTACAAAAAATGTTCTAAAGTTGACTTTATTGAAGTGAAATTTAAAATGGTGATTACCAGTGGCTGAGGAAGGTGTAGGTGGAGAGAGGTTAAAAAATAGGCAAAAAGCCACAGATAATAGAAGTAAGTTATAATATTGTATTGCACAATAGGGTGACTATAGATAATAATAAATATGATCAATTTAAAAATAAAAACAAGAAACTTCTGCCAGTGGAATGAAGCATCTCAAGTTTACTGAGCTCCATGAATGTGCCAGGCTCCTGCTAGTTGCTTTGATTCTCACAACATCATTGTGTTTAGGGCAAGGTCTCCAAAAGAAGAAAATGAGGTCATATGGTTGAGTGGGGTAATATGACCAGTAAATAGCAAAAGCAGAGGCAGAATGCAAGCAAAGCCTGTGACATTCTAAAGCCCA
>PVKA01020386.1:0-40454 GCA_004027165.1 Ctenomys sociabilis | reverse complement strand
TGGGTCCAGTCACCAAGAGGGGCTCTGTCATGTTCTGTTTCTTGGGCAGATAGGACTAGGGCTCACACTTGGCACAAAAAACACAATGGCCCAAAGATTCTAGACTCTCCCTGGGGACTCAGACTCCTGGAGGCCTGGCCTGGATACTCCCCACGCTGAATCCTTCTTCAAGGCACTAGTGTCCCCCTGCACTCCCAGAACTTGTCCTTGAGTCCATCTCCAACCTCTCAACTATCCCCCACCCCATCACAGATCACACAGGTGAACACCAAGACTTGGGCCTTTGTCCCAGCACTGTGCTGGGTGGTATGTGGTGCAGAGGGGTCCACCAGAGCCTGCCTGTCTGCCCTGCTGCCCAGGCCTGATGCCTCCACCTATCTACAGATCTATCTCTGCTTTCCCCCAGTTTTCATTGCCACATAGTTGGGTTGAAGACCTTAAGACCCTTGTCTGGACTGCGCAGTAGCCCAGGGCTGTCTAACCCTTTAGCCAGGCTCTCTATACAGGTCTACCCTCTTGGGATGAGGACAAACAGGCTGTATTGAGACCGCAGAAGAAACTCCTAGATCCTCAGAGCAGCTTGGCGGCTCTTTCAGTGCCCTGCTTTCAATGTCTGTTGTCTCCAGGCTCCCACTGCTGAGCCCTCTGGTCTTGGGTCAGTTGGCTCCAGACCCCTGGGTATCTTCAAGCTCCGTCCATCCATCCATCCATCCATCCATCCATCCATCCATCCATCCATCCATCCATCCAGGTTTCTATCTTTCTGTTCCTCTGCCCCTTCATTCAGCAGACCACACACACACACACACACACACACACACACACACAAACTCACACACACACACACACTCACACCTGTGTCACACACTATTCTAGACCATGGTCTTTGTCTTCAGGAGCTGAAGGAGGGAGTGACACAAACTGACAAAAATCTACCCGCCCCTTATAACTCCAGGTAGCAACAAGCACCTTGAAGAAAACCTAGAAGGGATTGAAGGGATGGAAATTGTTTCCTTTCCTGAAGGCAAGGGATTGTTTCCAGGCAGTATTCAGGAAGACCCCCTCTGAGAAAGCCACATGTGATTATTTTGAAAATAACATACACCATCTTGGAAATTTCCAGAAATGCAAAATAATCAAACATTCTTCCACAGCCTGCTATTCAGAAAGCACGCCTTCCAGTTGCCTCATCTGTGTCTTCTGGAAGTGCAGGTTTGTGTCATGCTTTCTCTCTTCAGCATTGCACTACCATTGTTTGTGGCTGTGTTCATGTTTTCCCATGTCCTGTGCATCAATGCATGAGATGCCTTTTAAAAAATTTGTCCCTTAAGTACATAAGAAGTTCTTCCATCTTTACAAAGGATATAGGCCCTGTTATACAAATTATAGGACATGAAGGTCAGAATTAACTTAGAGCCTACCCAGAAGTGAGATCTCATGCCAGGGACAGCAGCCATAATGTCACTCTCCATCCTTACCCTTTGATCCCAGACACGGGTCAGGTCTTCCAGGACAGAGAAGCACACATGTCTAATGAAGATGAGCTTTTTGTGTGTATGTGTGTGAGAAAGAAAGATGAAAAAATTCCTATGACTACTGGGAATTTCTTGTATCTCATTCCAGAAATTCTTTGTGGACATGAAACCACACACAATTGCATCTCTGTATTATGCATTCTGTTCTGTATCTTTGTTTTTCAATACAATACCTCACACCTTTGCATATCTGTGCACTTTGATCTCTCCCAGCCGTTGGATTGGTCATATGGCTCTCCATGGCCTCTTCAAGTGCATGGTTTCACTAGCTAGCCCCGCATGGCTATGTTGGAGTCCTACAACACGCTGTTCCGGGGGATGCCACTGCCATGACCCTTCCCAGGTGGCCTCTCCCCACGCCTGGGCTACATAGGCCTATTTGCAATAATTTCTAAAAGCAGAGCAGATTTCATTATTGCTCTGGAGGTCCCAGCAAATAGGATAGAAGATAAGAAACAGAAATAAGAGGCACACGAATTAGAAGGGACATGACAAATCTGTCATTATTTGCACACAGCAGAGTCTCCTACCTAGAACGGCCAATAGAATCAGCTGACAAATTATTAGAACTAATAGGAAAATTTGGCAAGATGACCAGATATAGACTCCACATTAAAAAGAAAATCAATTGCTTTCCTATGCTTCAGCAAAACCCAATTAGAAAATGTAATAGAAAAAAGAAAGGAGTGGGAGTTCTGAGCTCTAACGACCTCCCAAGCAGCAATTCTCAAAACTTAGGCTACTTTAGAATTACCTGCAGGGCTTGTTAGAGCCCATTGCTGGGTCCCCACCTGCTGTTTCCAATTCAGCAGGTCAGTGACTGGACATCTGAATTTTAACAAGCTCTGGGGCGGCTGTTCCTGGCAGTTGTTGGACCCTTCTTGGTATACAGCAAGGATCTAACAAGACTGTTCCCATTTCAGATATTTGCAGTCCTGTGACGAGACAGCTCTATGTCCATTTCTTCACCAACGCTGGCTACTAACATAGTCTATGCTATTTGGCCAGTTGGGTTAATGAAATATTTTATTTTACGGTTTTAATTTGCATTTCTTTAAATATGGATGAGGTTGAGTCTTTCCCCACATGTTTGGCTTTGGTCTTAGTTTCCATGCTGCCAGAGGTTAAAGGGACCGCTGTCTCTCTTCGAGTCCTGCCCACCTCTGCCAGCTACAAACTGGGGTGTCAATGGCTCTAAAGGCCATGCCCAGCCTCCAGGAGGCCTCTGCCTTGTCCACCCCACCAGGGCCTAGGGAGCCAGCGTTCACAGTCCCTGTGAGTGTGTTTTCCAACCTCAAACTCTTTTCAGTGGCAAGAACAAAGAACGGGAATCCAGAAAACCTAACACCTCCAGCTGTGACACCTTCGCTGACAATGCAAAGGGATGCTGAATGGGCCAGAAGCTGAATTGCTGGGGAGATGGCTCAGTGGAATAAGTGCTTCTCTGGCAAGTACAAGGGCCTGAGTTCAATCCCCATTTCCGCCAAAAAAAAAAAAAAAAAAAAAAAAGAAGCTGAATTGCAGCATGCTAGTGTCTCGGCCAAGGGCTTTGTTAGCTAGTTAGAGCCAGGCTTTGACACTCGGGAGGTAGTAAGATGGATTGAGGGGCTTGGGGAGCCACTCTGCGTAAGAAGGGAGGTCTTGGCGCCATTTACATTGTGTGATTTTGCCAATGTATCCTGGCATGTTTGTTAATAAAGACACAGAGCTAAAGCAACACATAGTGTTCTGGTTTCAGCCCATTGTCTATCTCCAGAGAAATGTTATTGGAATCATCATATTGCACTTTCAGGTCCGATGAAGCTGCAGTAATATAAGTGTTTTATGCAAATGTGTTGTGGTGAAAAGAATAGAGAGTAGTGTACCATAAATCTTAGGGTAACAGGAGGCCTTGTTATGCCTCAGTTTTAACACATCCTGATAGGAAGCAATTATTTTGGACCAACAAACGGCTTTTCATGGAAGTTTATCGCTGCTTGAAGCTGGAGCCTATTTACTAAGATTTATAGGTGTGATGACAGGCCTGCTTGGGTGGCTAGTGCCCAAGCCATGGAGATGAACGTTTGCCCGTCTTCATTCATCTGTGCCTCCTCCCGTGCACCCTTCCACTTTCTGTCCTCCATCCTCCATCCCTCTACAGTGCCACCCCCTTTCCATCCCTCCATTTGTCCTGCTGGGGGACTGGATCTTATCATGGATCGAGAGGTAGGCCCTAGACCAAGGTTCGGGGCCAGAGCTGCGGAGGCAGCCATGAGCTTTTTCACTTCTCACCTGGAAATCATGGCCAGATGTCTTAACCTCTCTCAGCTTGAGTTTCCTCATCCGCACCTTAGGGCTGACAGGGATGTGCTTGGGATCGCAGCCAGTGAATGTAGCCACAATGCCATCTATTCATGTAACAGTTGCAGCGTGGCCATTGGTCTCTGCTCCTTTAAAAAAGCCAAAGTGAGGAGGAGAAGCAGCAGCAGCAGAGGCTGGGGTGGGATGGAGGCTGCACTCTGCAGAACACAGAGGCACTGCAGGGCCACCGGCTTCCACACGTGTAGATTTTCCGCTGTTTGTTCTCAAGGAGTCTGCAGAGATGTCTTGGGAGACAACCTGTTTTCTTCGGTTCTACCCTGCAGTACCCCTCACCTGGAGACTGGAGACTACTTCTCAGGTATTGAGGGAGTAAAGAAATGTCCCACCAAGGCAGGCTTGCCCCAGGCCGCAGGCCCTGTAGCTCCCCAATGTTCCCCTCCTCACCCCTTCTCCAGTTCACTGTGACCCAGGCAGCCAGGGGGCTGTACTCCTGGCCCTTCTCACCCTATATGGGGACACATAGTGGCCAGCCCATGTTGGTGGCAGGGGTGATTCCAAGTGGAAGACCAGCCCTTTCTCTCAGGGGCCCATAGGAAGGAGAGAGGTGCCAGGTGACTGTGACTTCTCAGGTGAGTGCAGCACATGGGAGGGAACCGTCGGGGAAAACAGGAAGGACTTCCTGGATGTGCTGCTGGAGCACCTCGCCGGAAAGTCAGCCGTGCCTCTGTGCGTGAGAGAGCCTGGTGTTCTGCACAGACTGTGCCTCCATGACCCCATTCCACATAAACCTGGTGCTCCATAAGCAAGATGGCAGATCAGAGGTCTTCATACAGATAGAACCAGGCACAGTGTGGCCATTTAGGCCAGCTGCACCTCTTTATCCTGATGTTTTAAGGTCCACTCATGTTGCTGGCACTGCCAGGGCTTCTCTGTTTTGTGGAAGGTCACGTCCCTTCCATTTGTCCTTGCATCCTTCAAGCTCTGACTATGAAGAACTATTATTACTTCCTAAATGCATCTATCTGTCCTTTGGCCATTTGATCTGTCTTTTCTACTGGGCTGAGGGCTTTCTGAGAAGTTTAAGCTTAGGCCAAAAAGGTCTTCTTACCAGCTCTTCATGGTAAGAATCTAGGCTGATTTGTATGGCTTGCAGGGAGATTTGAAAGCGCTGGCATTATGTCCAGCAGTCAGCTTGCACCCTCACCCGGATATGCACATCCTGCATAGAACCCAGTGTTTGCTTTCCCCATTTGACACCATGAGCAAATATGCAGCTTGGCTGGGATGATTGCCACGGCCTGGGGTGTACAGACAGAGTGGCCCCTGGAACAGTGGCGGTCCCTCACAGACCCAGAGGCTATAAAGCGAGGTGGAGAGAAGCATGACTCAGGGTGCACAGAGGGACCCTGAAACTGGTAGCTGCTGGAGTGAACGTAGCTTTAGAGTGAGCACCACTGACCAGCCAGGCCCAACAGGAAAGGCAGGGCAGCAATCAGCATTCACATACAAAAATATGAATACGGAAACAAGATAGGTCCTAACAGTGACCCCCTATCCTTCCCCTAAATCTGCTGGGCTCTAATATAGCAGACTGTGGAAGTAAACCACTCACTGAAAAGCATGGAGGAATTTTAGGAGGACTTATTATTTTGTTGGTGGTGGTTTTTTTGTTTGTTTGTTTTAGATTAGGGTTTTTCTTTATTTTGCTCTCTGTTTTTTTCTTTTCCTTGATTGCTCTTTTCAGTTAATATTATCGGTCTGTGTCTAAGGGTTCCCTCTCCCAAAGCCTTATGTAGTTATGGGGCAGACTTCTGGAAGCTGGGATGAATTCATGATCCAGTGCTGGGATTCTGGGTGTGAGTGCTACACCCGCCCTGGGGCAGAGAGCCTGCGTGCAGTGTGAGCAAGGGAGAGAGGCCTGCCCTCTGCTGCTGCTGCTACTGCTGCTGCTCCCTCCCTTTGCTCTTTGTTGGTTTCTGCCACCATGAAATGCTGCCCTCTGCCATGTGTCGCCTTTCCTTGGGGCCAGGCAAGTATGGATTACGATCTCCACACACTGAGCTAAACAAACCTTTCCCTCCTTAATTTTGGGTGTCCAGTATTTTGTCTCAGCAATGAGTGAAAAGTAACGGTGATGGTTACTTTTGTCTAATTCTACCCATTATCTTTTACTCCTTAATAGGATCCTTTATCCTTTATCATATGTCTCTTTCCCCTCATTCTCATTTTCCTTTTTTTTTTTTTTTTTTTTTTTTTGCGGTACCAGGAATTGAACTCAGGACCCTGCGCTTGCCAGGCAAGGGTTTATTCTACTGAGCTATCTCCCGGCCCCTCATTTGTCTTTTCTTTATTTTTCAAATTTTACTTTTGCATTCTCTAAACATGTCAATATTTGGTTTCTCTTCGTATTTGTACCATAATTGCAGATATCTTTTCTATGGTCAATTGTAGTAAAGTGGTAGCTTTTTTTGGTTTTTATGGTACATCAGCATTCAGTGTGACTCTACTTTAATTGCTGCTTTTGTCAGGGTGACATAATTGTTGCTATTGATTGGTTTTCACCAGATGCCAACATTTGGGTTGTCCTTTATGTTGTCAACAATACAGGGGTACCTTAGTTCATGAACTTAAGTTTTTCTGTGATTCTGGAAAAAAATGGTCACCTCTGTTTTCATGTGGAAAAGAGGTCATAAGCCAAATTGCTTGCAAACAGAAGCATTCATGAAGTGAGGTTCCGCTGTACTATGGTTCGTTTCTGGATAACTGGCTGTACAACCAAATACAACTAACATTCTAGAAGGCACTACTGAAAAGCAGGCATTAGCTAAGTATCTTCATACTAGCAATAAAGTCTTTCCATTATAATCACTCTGCAAACCATAACACACACACACACACACACACACACACCCCGAAGCTTGAGAAGACAAGGTAACAAAATGTCTCCAAAAATCTCATAACTTCCCCAAAGCTGATCCATGAGACTTCAATGGGGAGGGAAAAAAAAGCAGCTGAATTATACAAAATCATAAAAGGGGAGTAAGGTGTTCAGCAAGTTCAAAGATATAACCAAATGGATAATGAACTTAGTAAACAAAATGATCAGTGATCTTACAGAAGACACTAATAAAAATACAAAATGGTATAAAACATGAGTGACTATGTTAACAAAGCACTAGTCCATGAAATGTACCAAATAGAAATTTGGGAGATTCAAAGTTCTGTTGAGCGCTGGCGGTATAGTTCAGAGATCTAAGCACCCACCTGGCAAGTGCAAGGTCCTGAGTTCAATCCCAGTACCAAAAAAAGTTTTATTGAAAGTATGGCACCAGAAGTGGCCAATGTGAAGACAGACTTTCAGAGCTAGAAGGCAGGACTAATGCAAGTAGCTGTATTCTCAGAGACACTTTAAAAACAACCAAAGAAGATGAAAGTATCCAACAACTGCTAGATGATACAAAGAAGGCCAATCTAAGCTTAACTGGAATTAGTGAAAAACCAGGATGTCTTGATAGCACAAATGCCAGATAAAACCTGTTTACAGGAATAAAAGCAGAGAACTTTCCAAACTTGGAGAAGGGATTTGACATATAGATAAGCATGGCATGCAGAGCCACAGTAACCACAATCAGAAAATAATTTCTCCCCCTCCTAGTCAGGGGGAGCTCAGAAATCCAACACAAAGACAGAACCTTTCTTTTTTTGGTGGAACCAGGGATTGAACTCAGGCCCTTGCGCTTGCCAGGTAAGCACCTATTCCTCTGAGCCATCTCCCTGGCCCCACAAAGGCAGAATCTTAAAAGCTGTTAGAGAAAATCAACAAATCACATATAAAGACAAAAACCATTAGAATTACAACAGACTTTTCTTTCTTTCTTTTTTTTTAAAGTTTAACATTCAATTTATTATTTCTCTCTCAAGAGAGTTTTCTTCAGTCCATTAAGACCAGCTCCCCTTACATGGGCTTTGGTGGAGGTCTTGGGGCAGCACCAGCAGGTCTAAATCGGGGTGGAGGAGTTCGGTCCTTGCGAGCTTCACGAGATCGATTTCTGACCACTTTGCTGTGAATAGCACAACTCGCACAGTAATGCAGCTTCACACACAGCTTGGGAAGCACATAACAGTTGAAGGCACTCACTTCGGAAATGTCCCTGAAGGCAGCGGCCTCCACTATTTTCCGAATGACAAACTTCTTAATGGTCTTATCCTTGGGTACGCACCAGGCGCAGTTCGTGCAGCGAATAGGCTGCACATGACCGCGGCCCTTTTTGGCACCGTTGTTCCTTCTTTTTTTCGTCATCTTGGAAAGAAGGTCCCGAAAGAGCTACAACAGATTTTTCAACACAAACCTGAAAGACCAGGAGAGCTGACAGCGAAGAGTTTCAAATCCTAAAAGAAAGTACCTTCCGCACCAGGCTGATAAGTTCTGTGAAATTATCTTTCAAAAGTGGTGCATAAATAGTCTTTCCATGACAAAGAGCCCCAGCACTCAAAGAAACCTCTCAAGGATATCTTACAAAAAGACAATGAAGCCAAGGATGCTACAAGTCTAAAGAAATGAATATACAGGGGAGATCGAGAAGTTAAGCCCAAGGGAAAAAAGAAGAATCAGCAACAAGAAATTATGCAATGACAAAATGATCAGTACTTTTCAGTACAAGTTCTCAGGGTGAATGGCCTCAATTCCCTAGTCAAGACACAGAATTTTTTTTTTCCTATATTTTAGGGAAAGGTCTACAGGGTGTTCAGGGTCTCACTACTAGATCAGACGAGATTGGGCGGGTATGGCCATAGACTAGATCAGACTTGTAGTGATTCTCCTGTTTACAGCCTCCCAGGTTCTGGGATTACAGTGACACGCCACCATGTCCAGTCTCATTTGCTGTCTTCAGGCATCCCGGGGATGGGGCTGGCATGGCAGGAATCAAACCCCTGGCCCCTGCACCGACTTGCAGGTGCTTAAATCCACTGAGCTATTTGGCCAGCCCTAAGACACAGAGTGATGGGTTGGATAAAAAACAAAACCCAATGGTATGCTTCATACAAAAAACAACTTATTCCAAAAGGAAGTTTATAGACTAAAAGTCCAAGGATAGAAAACAATATTCCATGCCTTGGGAGCTCAAGATGAAGGAAGAGATGTCTTATTTTTAGACTAAGTGGACTTCAAACCAAAACTGATCAAAAGAGGCAAAGATGATGGCTACGTATTGTTTGAGGGAACAATTCAACAGGAAGAGACAATCATAAACACATGCACCAAACACCAGCACACCCCACTTTATGAAAGAAATGGTACCAGACATTAAAAAGTCAGATAAAAATCAACACAATTGTAGTGGGGTATCTCAAAACCCCACTGTTGCAAATAAACAGATCAACTAGACAAAAAAATCACACAGAAATATTAGAGTTGAACCACTTGCAAAGAAATGAACCTAATAGATATCCAACAACAAAAGAATATACACTCTTCTCAGCAGCTCGTAGAACTTTCTTTTTTTTTTTTGTCTTTTTGAGACAGGGTCTCACTGTGCAGTTCAGGCTGGCCTTAAGCTCACTTTGTAGCTCAGGCTGGTCTCGAACTCACAACAATCCTCCTGCCTCAGCCTCCCTATTGCTGGGATTACAGGCCTGTGCCACCATGCCCGGCTTTTTTTTTTTTTTTTTTTTTTTTTTTTTTGTCTTTTTGACGTAGAACTTTCTTCAAACTAGACAACATACTGCTCATAAACTTAAGTAAATATAAAAGAATATAAATTACTCCATGCATATTATCAAATAATAATTCAATGAAATTAGAAGTGAATGGCAAAAGAAATCCTAGGAATTGTGTAAACACATGGAGATTAAATAATACTCTTCAATAATCAGCGAGTCATAGAAGAAATCAAGGAAGAAATGGAAAGTTCCCAGAATCACATAATAATGCCAGCATAATATACAAGAACTGATGGGACACAGTGAAAGCAATTGTAAGAAAGAAGTTTTTAGGTGTGAATATTTACATCAGAAAAACAGAGTGAGCCCAAAGACTATCATGATATACCTCAAGTTCCTAGAAAAACCACAGCAATCCAAACCCACAGCTGGTACAAGGAAGAGAATTACAAAGGTCAGAACAGAAATCAGAATTGAGACTGAAAAGAAAATACAAGAATTAATAAGTTGAAGAGCTGATTCTACAAAAGAATAAATAAAACAGATAAATCCATAGCCAATCCTGCAAATAAATAAATAAATAGATAAATAAATAAATAAATAGAAAGAAAACATCCAAATCAAGGCAACTAAAACAAAAAAGTAAAATCACAATGAATACTGCCAATATCCAGAAGATTATTAGTAACTATTTTTGAAAACCCGTACTCCAATAAATGAGATAACCTCAAAGAAATGGACAGATTGCTAGAGATATTGGGCCAAGAACAGATTTTTTAAAACTTTGAATAACTCAATAACAAACAATGAAACTGAACCAATTATGAAAAGCTCACCAACAAAGAAAAGCTGAGGAACAATGAGTTTGCCACGTAATGTTACAAAAGCTTCAGGGAAGATCTAATGCCAAGAACCCTAAAAGCCTGATGAAACTGAAAAGGAAGGAGCACTGCCAAAGTGATTTCTGAAAGCCAGCATTACCCTGGACCCAAAACCAGACAAGGTCTCAGCTAAAAGAGGAAAACAGGCAGATGCATTTAATGCATATAGATGTAAAATTCCTCAACAAGATATTGACAAGCAGAAGGCAATCAATAATCAAAAAGACCATACATCTTGACCAAGTATGCTTCATCCCAGGGGTGCACAGATGGTTCAACATTTGCAAATCAGTAAATGGAATAACATAAACAGAAGCAAGGACAAAACCCACATGATCAGTTTAATAGCTGCAGAAAAAGCTTTTGGCAAAATCTGAAAATCTGTCATGCTAAAAAAAAAAAAATTGCAAAATACAGTTATTGGCGGATCTTATCTCCATCTGATAAAAGCTGTGTGTGACAAACCTACAACCAGCATCACATTAAACAGGGAAAGGCTGAAAGTTTTCTCTCTAAAATCAGGAACAAGACAAGAATGTCCGCAAATTTTCTGCTCAAGGAGATTATGGAGCCACAGAGGAAAGTGATCGATGATGTACAGTGTGCATAAGGAGAGTCACATGGAGAGAAAATTTTCTCTCAGGCTTCCACAGAGAGCAAATTGGTCAAGCAGTGGCCGTGACTCATCCACAAGGCTGACACTGACAAAGGATCAACAAAGTGAGGTACAGTGGCCAGGCGTAGTGGCGCATGCCTATAATCCCAGCACTTGGGAAGCTGAGGCAGGAGAAGTGTTGTGAGTTCGAGACCAGCCTGAGCTACAAAGTGAGCCTGAACTGCACAGTGAGAGCCTGTCTCAAAAAGACAAAAAAAAAAAAAAAAAAAAAAAAAAAAAAAAAAAAAAAAAAAAAAAAAAAAAAAAAAAAAAAAAAAAAAAAAAAAAAAAAAAAAAAAAAAAAAAAAAAAAAAAAAAAAGTGAGGTACAAGGTTACGGATAAACCCTAGGGAACTTGACTAACCTCATCAGATAAAAAAGTTACATTTTTTTGTTATATATGTCTTGCTTTAACTCAGTCTTAACCATCCAGAAGAAAAGTATAAAAATGAGGTATATAAAATAAAGCCATAATAATATGCTGAACTGTAAGTGGCTCTAGTCAACAACTTCTTCAGATAACCCACTACTATTGTGAAATGCTGTACTGTGTTGGAGTGTTTCACTGAATTCAAGCACCTATAATAATTGATGACAATAGAATATGCATCTCTGATAGGACTAAACAAAAAAAAGGGGGATACATAGGAAGAACCATTCTGTATTTGTATATACAGAACAGTTAGGATAAATATGCATTGCTTTTGCGTAATGCTATGAGAAGAAAGATTTGCACTAGTAGTGTTTGGACAGGATATGCTGTCTGCTTCTTGTACTATGGATAACCACTAGAAAGATAACAGTGTAAAAAGTATTAATTATTGAAACTGTACTATAAATCAGCTTTAAAAAAAGATAAGTATATAACTACATTCTCTTAATTCAATGAATAACAGGATCTGTTCTAACAGTGTTTATAAATAGAATATCATGTCTGCACTTTGTACAACAAATAACCACTAAGAAAACAATATGTAATATATTAATTATTGAATCTGTTCTAATAATTTGATTTGAAAGTGTCTCATTACTATTTGTTCTTCAATGAAATTATGAAAGAAAGGACAAACCCTAGAATTCCTGAGTGAAAAAAAGAATGTCCATTATCACCACTCCTGTCCTGCGTAACACTTAGAACGCTAGCAAGAGCAAACAGGTCAGAGAAAAAAATAAAAAGCATACTTACAGGAAAGGAAGCTGTCTTATGGGTCTCACACAAGGCCATAAAGTTTCACTAAAAGACTCCTAGAGCTAATAGCCAGATTTAGTAATGTAGCAAGATGCAAAGTCAACACACAAAAATCAATAGTACTCCTGCGCACCAGTAATGAATTCACTGAGGAAGCGAACACCACAATTCGCAATAGCATCAGGAAAAATGACCTAGGAATTAACTTAACCATGGAAGTGAAAGAACTTTAAAATGAAAACAACAGCGCTCTGAGAAAAGAAATCAAAGAGGACATCAGGAAATAGAAAGAAATCCCATTCCTGAATGGGCAGAATGAGTATTGTCAAAATAACCCTACCACCAAAATGATATATAAACTTAATGCAATTTCAATCAAAATACTGACAGTACTCCTCACAGAACTGGAGAAAACAATTTTAGAATTTATTTGGAACTAAAAGAGACCCATAATAACCAATGCAATTGTCTTAGCTACTTTCTTGTGGCCAAGGTACCATTCTCCAACACCAAAAACTGTAAGGAGAAAAGGTTTATTTTGGCTCACGGTTTGTAGAGGTTTCAGTCTGTAGTCAGCTGGCTGTAAGATAGCGTACCTGGAAGGGGAGAAAGAGCTCATGGCGTTGTGGCAGGAAGTGGGTGGGGAGAGGGGAGAAGGGAGGAGGAGAGGAGAACAGAGGCCAGAGACAGAGACAGCAAGGGATCAAGGGGATCAAGGGAGGGGAGTGAGACAGACTCTTCCAGGCCACGCCCACAGCAAGAACAGAGGATGCAGAAACAACCCCAGGCTCATTAAACTGTCTGACGTTTGCCAAAGAAGCCCCAAAACATGCTGAAGGAAACGTAGCCTGTTTAATAAGTGGTGTGGGGAAACTGACTGCCCACATGCAGAAGACTGATTCTTCGCTACATAATAAACTAATTTCAAAATGGATCAAAGACCTTCATATTAAAACAGAAACATTTAAGCTGCCTGAAGATAAAACAGGTGAAGCCAAGGACTTTGTGGAGAGAACCCCAGTTGGACACAAAATAACATAAAAGATCAATAGATGGTATGATGTCAGATTAAAGATCTGCACAGCAATGAGGACAGCAGCGCTGAGACAATCTACAGAATGGGGAAATATTTTACAGAACTCAAAAAAATCAGACACCCCAAAAGATTCAGTGAAAACACAGACAAGTGAGATAAACAGACACTTTTCAGCAGAAGTACGAATAGCCCACATATATATGGGGGAAGATGTGTCCAGCATCTTTGGCCAGTAAAGAAATGCAAATTAAACAACACTGAGATTCCATCCTACTCCAGAAAGAAAGGCCACCATCAGCAAGTCAGCTGTGTTGGGAGGCCAGGAGGTGACAACCCAAGTAGAAGACAAAGACCAGGGCGCCTCTGAAGAAAGAGGAACAGGCCCCTCCTTCTCCATCTCCCCTTAAAGCATGTTGGTCACAAGCTGCCCTAGGACGGGTCTCCCACACCCTAGGGTGTGGAATTGCTAAGCCAATTTAGACGAGCTTCTACCCAAGTTAATATAATCAGTCAACCATCACAACCCACCCCTCATCAACTTGACAACCAGACACATTGCTTTAAACCGGTCTCTAGATACAGAGACAAGCTCATAATTATGCCTAACGTGTTAAAACTATCCTACATACAAATGGAAATACTAATTCCCTCCCTAGAATAGAAGCCAAGTTTTCTCTGGATGCTGCTGCTTGCTCTTATCATTTCATAATTTGAACATTATGATAGGTTTAACAATCTTTAAGAATCAGTATTAGGTCTGTCAGCATGTTACATTGTGTTTCATTAGAATCACATTAGGAGAGAACTTGTACAATTACAAACCTCATTTCTGAAGCTGATCATAAGGTCACAGCTAGTATTCAGAATTACCTTCTTCTACTACCCAATCTGTATTCCCTTGGGTTTCAACAAGAACCGAAAAGAAACTAAGAATGCAGTAGCAGAGCAGTGGGATCATTGCTGGGACTTTATCCGTGTGGTTTGGGAGCCTTTGGGACTTATGGGAAGGAGTTTATGGGAAAGAGAAGAGTTAGGAAAGGTTTGGAGTTGTCAACTGAAAGAGTAGAGCTGAAACCCCTAGGGCTGTACTTGGGAGACTGTGGACACAGAATAGTAGACCAGAAGGCTGACTGTAATGTAGCTAGTAAAGGCCAGGTTCCGGATGTTTGAACATCCTGCATTGGATGTTGAACTCCAGATGATGTGTGTTCTGCCTTGGCAGAAAGTTTGTCTGTATTTTCGTTGGATCAGGAGACTCCCTGAGACTGAGATTAAGGGCATCAGAGGAATTTTTTTTTTTTTCCCCAGAACCAGGGATTGAACTCAGGCCCTTGTGCTTGCCAGGGAAGCGCTTATTCCACTGATCCATCTCCCCAGCTCTTTTGCAGAAGAAATTTCAAGGCAGTCTATTGTTGAGGAGGTGGCATGGATGCTGTTGGGGGCTTTTAGCCAAACTTATGCTGGAAATCAAAAACAAAGAGCTCCGAAGAATGATTTAAACTGCTGTGAGTTTGACGAGAAAGAAAGCTCCAGTAAAGCTGTACTCTGCAAGAGGAGAAAGTGATCAGTGAACAAACTTGCAAGAAAAAGCCAAGTACTGAAGAAGAAGGCAAAAGAAAAGATGGTCTGAGGACAAAGCAAGAACTAGTAGGACTCCACCTCTGCAGCCTCAGTTTCAAAAGTATAAGACTTTGCTTTGAGACCAAAGCCCCAGTTGTCCACTTCCAGGATGGCGGTGGCCTAGGGGGGCTGTTTCTGGGAGCTGGGTTCACAGGCACTTGATTCCTGCAGCCAAGAGAAAAGAAGCCTGGCTGGCAGTCCAGCTGATGGGCACCCCTCGCTCACGTGCTTCACTGCCTTCTGCCTGCCCTGAACTCTAGCTCCTCTGCCATGCCCCTCTGCCATCCACCCTGTGTTAGAGCCAGGCCATTTAATGGGTTGAAATGTCTACAGACTCTGAGCTAAATAAACCTAGCCTCCTTTAACTTTCGAGTGTTGGGTATTTTGCTCAGCAACAATAATGACATTTTAATTAATTAATTATTTAATAGATAGGTAAATGACTGGGGGTGTAGTTCAGTGAAAAAGCCCTGAATTCAATTTATTTTTATATGGAAAAATAAAAGAGCTGAAGAGCTGCTGAAGTTATATTAAAAAACAACAACAACAACAACAACAAACCTCAGTGTCCCCTTTGCCATAGCTGAGTACATGTCCCAGGCAGATGGTTGCTGTTAGATCTAAGAGGGGATTGATGGCGACAGCTCGTGTTCAGCACACTGGCGCTGGGTTCATAGTGTCCCCTGAGCTTAGACAGACCTGGGATAGAGGCTCCCATGCAACACCCCAACCCATCCCCAAGACCCTGCCAGGCAAATGTCTCCCCATTTTACAGAAAAAAATACACACCCAGCCTAGGTAGGTCATCATCCAGCATACTCGGCTCAACAGAAGCAGAGCAACAACTACACGATTCACACCACCACATCCCCAGGAAAAGCAAGTGTCCCAAGCCCAGCTCTGTGAGGTCTGCAGCTGCTGTTCCAGTCCTGGGGCCTGGAGTTGGAGACTCCACTGCTCGCCGCTGGCAGAGCCCTCCACACAGATCAGCCCCTGCTGCTCCTGCCGCACTCAGCTGCTGGGGCTGGCCCCACCGGGCTGCAGCTCTGGGAGGGGCAAGGCCTCTTTCACTGTACTAATTTGCAATGCATCCGATGGCCTCGGGATTACACGGAGCACATATAAATTACCCGACCAGTGCGATTAACTGTTTGTCCAGGCTAATTGTCAGCATTAAATCTCACTCAGTCACAGTTTTAAAGCTTCATTTAAAATCTCTATCGTTTTTTTAGAAATCCGTACTCCCTCCCACTGCAGAGAGAGATAGATTTGACAGCTTTAGTCAGATTCCGCGTGTAGCCGCCCCAGATGTAATTAGGTGCATGCAGAGCAGATGTTGCGCGGGTGGGCGAGGAGAAGGCTGCACCTCCCTGGAGCACAGGCAGGTCCTGGTGGGGATCCCCCTGTCTTTGCTCTTCACAATGTGTCTCTGACTTAGGAGTTATTGCTCAGAGGCCCCCTAGCCTCTGAGGCATCCCTTCCCCACTTACAACGTAAACCTCAACTCTGTGCCAAGGGGTGGGAGACACCAGAAAGCAGAGCCAAGAGCAGCAGGGAAGTCCTGGAGGGACAGGGAGGGACAGGCTTTTCTGCCTAGGTAGGGTCAGAGGCCCCCAGGGAGCACCTGGTCCACTGCCACCCTGGTGCCCACCTTCCCTGAAGGCCACCTCTGCTTGCAGCCTGCAGAGGATCAGGAATGGAGCACGTGGCAGCCTCTAACCCCTAACCTCTCATAAGGGACCCTCCTCTCAACCCCCAAACCTCTGCTCCCAGATGCCCCTTCACACAGGCAGGAGCAGTTCCTGTGCGGAAGATTGCTGGGAGATGTCTTTTTTTTTTTTTTTTTTGTCTTTTTTGAGACAGAGTCTCACTGTGCAGTTCAGGCTGGCCTTAAGCTCACTTTGTAGCTCAGGCTGGTCTCGAACTCACAACAATCCTCCTGCCTCAGCCTCCCTAGTGCTGGGATTACAGGCATGCGCCACCACGCCCGGCTGGGAGATGTCTTGAAGTGTCCCCAACTTCACCCTTTACCCTTCCAGGGAAAGTCAGACTCAGAGAGGGGTCATGGCCTGTCCAAGGACATTCCTTTCCACAGTGGCTAGGCAAGTCAGTCTACCTGTGGATGCACTTGGATGCGAATTACTAATAATACTTAACGCATGCACACATGCATGTGTATTCACACTTGTGCTCCCCCTCAGGGCTTGCACAGGTGGGGGGGTGTGCTCAGAGGCTCAGTGGTGGTGGTCAGCAGGCCAGACCTGAGGGAGGAGGGTGGGACCAACCAGAGGCACCAGGGGGCAGGAGGAGAGGATGCCTCAGTGAGGTGGGAGCCAGCTCCAGAGCCTGGCCCAGGGAGGGTCAGCTGGATTTGGAGGAAAAGTGGGCAACCACGCCAAGGATTATGCCTGAATGACACAGAAACAGGATAGTGAGGGGAACATAGGGGCCAACAGAAGGGTCAATTGGTGGGCAGGGTGCTCAGTGCCAGGCCGCAGGGGGCTGGGCACAGCCTCTCCTCCAGCCCTCCCACTCCCAAAAGCCAGGGCCCTGCGCCCCATTTCCATCTCTGTCGCTATCACCATTATGGCAGTGGGCATATGCAGGTGCATCATAGAGTGAAGACCCAGGCACTTGTACAGCTGGAATGCCTTGAGCTGGGGAGCAACAGTGGGTGCTGTTCTCCCTCCCCCCACACACTGTGGCCTTGGCTCAGGTGAGGAGTGCGTCTGCCCTCAAGGGCTGGGACTGGGTTTGTGCAGCCAAGCATGGTGGCAGGGTGCAGGCAGTGGGGGGCAGTCAGAGCCAGGAGAATGGGTGGCCAGTGGGATGCACGTGGCTGAGGTCCAGATCTGGACTTGGGGTGCAGGGTATTGCAGCTTCACTTGGAGCTGCTACGGGAGCTCGCCTGCTTTGGAGGAGACCAAGGACATGGAATTTCTAGGACTTAGGCAGGTGGGGGAATCAGAGCAGAAGAGGAAACTCCAGGAACTTGAGGAGTCTGCAGGAGATGGATGGGCCAGCCCTAGAGCCATGATCTGGGACTTTGGGACAGGTGTGTTTGGGAGGCTTGAGGATGGGATTTAGGGGAGGAGGCGGGACAGGTTGTGGGCAGCAAGACAAAGGGAAGGGGAAGCTGAAGAGCCCAGGGAGGATAGGCCAGGCCCACCCTGCAGCGCAAGGTCAACCGGTGTGGCTGGCGAGCAGAAGAGGAAGTGAGCGGTGGGGATGCCGTGGAAAGGCACAGTGTGCCCTGCCTGGGGACAGGCAAGGAGGAATCAGAGGTGGGTCTCCAGGCTCCCTCCAGTTCCCCGGGAAGTCGGACTTGGCAGGCTTAGGTCCAGCAAAGGGAGGGATTTGGACAGATGAAGGCCGAGGCCATACGAAAAAGGTGTCACTGGGAGACAAGGAGAAAACTCAGAGGTGGAACAGGGGTGCCAGGAGCCTGAGACAAATGTCCCGAGCAGTATGTGGTGGAGATTAGTGGTGTCCAAAGACCTAGGGGCGGCATGGTCAGAGGACTGAGTGCAGTTGGCTGCAGAGGAGGAGCCGGGGAGGGAAGCCCGGTCCTGACCGATGCAAGAAGGTGCCATCTGCTACGCCCCAGGGTCACATTTGGGGACAGCTTTATCCGGGCATGTGTTTTTGGGTTCCCAATCACCTCCTCTTCTTTATGTTTTCCTTCCGACCTCTGGAGCTGGGAAGACTGATGTGTTGTTTTTTTTGGGGTGGGGTAGGAAATTTGTGAGTCTATAGAAAGGTAGATTTAATGTACAGGCAAAAGGGACAGTCCTTTATACCAAAGGGAAAAGCCCATGGTGAAGGAGAACAAGGCTGGGCAGTTCACAGGAAAGGTAATGGGCATGATATACAGGTAGAAAGATCAGCTCCTAGTTTACAGGCTTTATCAGGATGACCAAATAGCTCAGCAGATTAAAGCACCTGCAAGCAGGAGCAGGGGCTGAGGGTTCGATCCCTGGACCTGGCTGTCCTATTCCCCCTACCCCTGTCGCATGGCACTTGAGATTAGTGGTGCATGCCCGTAATCCCAGCACTAGGGAGGCTGTGAACAGGAAAATCACTACGAGTCTGATCTAGTAGTGAGACCCTGTAAGACCCTTCCTTAAAATACAAACAAAAAACCCTTAGGATTTTTAAATTTTTTTTAGTAAGTTTCGTGGAAGAGGAAAAGGCTTAAGTAACTATTGTATCTCAAAGCTGCAGTTTTCCTTAAAAGTATTTTAAGGACATTTTAAAATTATGATTTTCCCTTTCTGGTTTCTACCTCTCTCCGTTGCATCCTATCTCACCTTGGCTTGCGGAAGCGCCAAACTCTTGCCTCTGTCTTTGTTGAGTTTCTGTATCTTCTGAGCCCCTGCTTCGCCGCTGGATTTGGGTGTACCCTAAGTGGGCCTAAAGGAAGGATGATCTGTCTCTGTCCTTACCTTAAGGACACTTAGAGTAGCACTTCAACTCTCAGGTTCCCGGTGGGCTTGAATTTGGGGAGGTAGAGCCAGGGGTCCCCCCCAAGGCTGATGGAGAGGCACCAGCTTCGTCTCAGCCCAGCACGAGCTGCAGAGTCCCGGGGAGCAGGGACTAGATGAGCCCCTGCCTCCCATCCGCTTCTCGGGGTCTCTCCTGGGCGGAGGGAGGTGGAACATGATGGCATCTTTTGATTTCATTAAGTTATTAGGAATAAGTGGTACTTAATGCTCATCCTCTCAGGCAGGCGATCGGGGATTGCGCAGACAGCGAGAACAAAGGAGAAGGAAGCAGCTACCGCTGCTTTGGGAGGCAGAAGCTCCGGTTGGCCCTGGGGGGTGGCAGGGAGGGAGGGGTGCCCTGCCCAGCAGCCTCTCCTCCGCTCTTCTCCCTTCCCCTCCCCTCCCCTCTCTTCTTTTCGCTCCCTTCCCCTTCCCTCCTTCCCTGGAAAGGGGAAGACCGGCTGTGATTTAATATGCAAAGGTGGAGATGCTGGCACCGAGACAGCGCGGCAGCATGCAGTATTTCAAACAAAGAATGCACAACAAAGGGGCGGCTGGCGCAGGGATTTGTCAGAATTCAGCGGTGGGCGAGATTTATCTAAGCGAGCAGAGGGGCCTATGACCTTGGGCTTGAGAGCTTTAAAGCGAACTGGCGGCTGTTGAAGATGGAACAGAGAGACGCTTGTGATTATCATTATTTAATATAATGGTTTTAAACTGCTGGGAGGGGGATCGAGGTGGCAGGAGAGAATTGTTTTTTTATTCCAGGAGGTGAAAGGAAGATGTAATGGAGGAGAAAAGCAGGGAGGAGTAGGAGGTGGAGGGAGAGGCTAGAGAGGATTCTGAGGTCCAGGGGAGGAGAGAGGCGGCTTCCCTATGCCAGAGAGGGGTATCCAGAGCACCGGGATAAGGGTGACTGGGACATGTCAAAGCCTGGGTGATGGGGATGTAGCTGGTGAAGCCTCCAGGCAGGGGTTCCAGGCTGCCTAGAGACCTAGGTGGGGGTCGGGGGTGAGGATGGTCCAGGAAAGAGCTGGTGGGGTCCTTACCCCTAGGGTCCTGAGAAGGTGGTCTGTGCTTCCTCCTGGTCAGTACTTCCTCCTGGAAGTACTGGGGAGATGGAGGGCTTGAGAAGATGCCTCGATCAGGTTGGTCCGGGATCTGCCCCATCTACCAGGGAATCCTGCTTCCTGGAGCCAAGCAGAGCAGAGCGCTGCTGCTGATGAAAGTTTCCTTCCCCTTCTTTGCCTTTGTAATTTTGTATCCTTTTTCTTTATGTTTTATTTTTAAAAATTATTTGGTACAGGGTTTTGCTACACAGCTCGGAGTGGTAGTGCTCCTCCTGTCTCAGCCTCCTCAGCACTGGGATTACAGGTGTGTACCACCCAGTCTCAGTGACCAGCACGGTACACCCAGGGGTTCTGGGACCAGCACAGCATGTGGCACTAGGGACCAAACCTTGTGCTTTCCAGGCAGGGGCTTAAACCACCAAGCTATCTCCCCAGCCTTGTATTGTTTTTCCTAAGGAGCCCCTCTCCTAAATTCCCTGAGTTCGAGGTCTCACTAAACAGGATCAAGGGGATAACCCAGGAAATAACTACCACTCTCAGGGGGCTGGGGAGATGGCTCAGTGGAATAAGCGCTTCCCTGGCAAGCACAAGGCCTGAGTTCAATCCTTGGTTCTTCCAAAACAACAACAACAACAACAATAACTACCACTCTCCCTGAGGAAAGAGCCTGCCTCAGGAACTCGTGTGTGTGTGTGTGTGTGTGTGTGTGTGTGTGTGTGTGTGTGTGAGTGTGTGTCACAGGACCCCAGAAACAGGAGGCTGTGGAATGGAGCCAGAAGAGTCAGAGTCAACCTGGAGGGGAGGAGGCGGGCAGGAGAGAGGGGCTTCTCAGCAGCTCTTTGGCTGGCTTCCAGCAGCCGAGGAGGGAGGGGTATTTGTGTGGACACACCCAGCTGGAGGCCAGCTGTGGCAGCACACTGGGCTAGCTGCTCCAGGAGACAAAGAGACGTGGGCAAATGGGGCCTCAGTGCACAGGAGATGCCCAGAGATTTTTGTGGGGAGTCAGGCTGCCTGAACCAACTCTGCCACCTATGCCTGGGAAGGCCCTGGGGCTCAGTCTTCTTGTCTATAAAATGGGGGCAAAGATAGAATCCACTGTCTGGGAAACTGCGAGAACAGGAAGTGGTATATATGAGGGTCTCAGGGATTGCACAAACCCCCACACACACCTGACTTCATCTACCTATTCACCTCTGAGTAAGCCTAGAAACAATTTCTTGGGTTGGGGATATAGTTCAGTGGCACAGCTCCTATCTAACAAGTGTGAGGTCTTGAGTTTGATTCCCAGTACCAAAAAAAAGAAAAAAAAAAATCAAAAGCAATTTCCTCTGTCCTCCTGGGAAGAAATACTGGATAAGGAAGGCTTTAGAGAGAGAAAGAAGGGGGGGGAGAGAGAGGAAACCTCTGTTGCCTCCTGCCTCATTAATAAGCTTCCTAAAGCCCAGCTTCAAAGCCAGAGAGCCCTTCACAAACCCGTTCTGGAGGTAGCTGGGGTACTGGGGACCCGGTTGTCTTAGTGTGGCCCAAAATGAACACTTACATCCCTGTCTCCGTCTTCCCATCCTCTAACTAATCTCCACAGCATGTTCCTAAAGCTATGGGTGAATCCATAACCCGGAGACTGCTTGGACCTTTAGCTGCTATCTGGCAGCTGTCTAGTTCTAGCACAGAAGTTTCCTCCAAGAGGAAATTCATCCCCAACCCAGGCTTGCACCATCCCGCCCCTGGGGACAGCTGAGCATAGCGGCCACTCTCTCTTACCAGACAGATGTCCTTTCCATCCAACCTAAACCTTCCTGCTAGAACAGAAACTTACTTTGTGTTGTTTTGATCACTCACTCATTTCTCCATTTAGCAGAGAGAGAAGCCGGGCCCTGAGCAAACCCTTCCTTCCATTTCTGGGCACGCTGTCCTTTCCCTGCTGCAGGGGAGCCCCAGCTCCCTCTCAGTGAGTGGAGCTCTCAACAAGCTGTCGCCCGGTCTGGGCAGGATCTAGCTCTGAGGTCCTCTTTCTTTCACTCTAGTCAATATTAAGGGATGATGCAGTTCTGAGAGCGAGAACCCCTTGGCTCTGGAAGAATTATGTGTGACACTCTACATATGGATCAGGTAATTAATGGATGCCCCCGATTTCCTCCACCATGGTGCAGGGAGGGTGTGGATGGAACGCTAATACCAGATAATTAAAGAGCGATCGACTTCTCGTGAGCTGTTCAGGGAGCACAGGCTGCCGTCATTAACACCACCGAGCCCTGTCCATTCTCCACACCTCACTGCAAACCGCGGGCCTCCTAGCTCCCTGTGGACCAGCACGGCTGTCATGCAGTCGGAGCGGCCATATCTGCTACTCTGCTGCTCTCTGACTATCATGCGTCCACGTGGGTGCATGTGTCTGTCTAAAATACGTGCATATATGTGACTGTACGCGTATGTATACATGTGTGCGTGTGTGTGTGTGTGTGTGTGTGTGTGTGTTCACGCGCGTGCTGGGAGAGGGCTCTAGGCTGGACTAGAGGACTCTAGACTTTTTTTTTTAGACTCTTGCTAGAGTGGCCACATCCAGTCTTAGAGACTTGGCAGTAACGAAGATCCAGAACTCACCTGGCCGCCGCAACCATCAGGGGAAGTGAGTCGTGTCACAGAGCAGTCTCACGGAGTACATGGCGTCTCCATTCCAGCTCTGAGAAGGCGCCCTTTGTCCCCCTGGTCACAGGAGACTCACAGGACATCTATGGGGCTGTACTTCCCAGAGATGAGGGTCTGTGGCCTTCAGAAGTGACAGTAACTTGTGCACCCCAAGACAAAGACCAGCAGTCCCATTCCAAAGGGTCATCTGCTCCTGAGAAGTCCAGGGTCACCAGGCTGCTATTCCCTGTGGCAGAGGGGTAGAGGGGGAGGGGACAGGTGCCCCATTGTGAGGGCAGCGCCAGAGTCCTCAGGGCCCTCAGCAGCCTTCCTAGGAGAAACGAGCAGCAGCTAATTGTGACCCGAGTGAGGCTGACAGACCTTCATGGCTCCCATGGTGCATCTATCCCATTTCCCTCACTGTCGGGGGGCCTCCCAGGGTCTCCGCGCTGCACTACTCACTCCTGGCTAGTGGCTTCTGGGAGCACCAGAAGCTCATGGCCCTGCCACTCAGTGTGTCTACGGAGGGCACAGTGTCCGCTGGCCTATCATGAGGCTGGAGATGTGCCAGGGGAGGCTGCTGCCCAGAGCGAGGTGTGCACTTTGAGGAGCAAGTGGGGAACTACACGTCCTGGACCTCGCTCTTTCCAGACTTGTGCCCAGCTGCTTTCTCAATGCGGCCTCGCAATAGTGTCTTGAATTCAGGGCCAAAGCTATACGTCTCTTCTTTCCTACCTTGCTTGCTCCTGTCTCCGGAGCACCTCCATATGTCCATGGCCAAGACGAGACTATCAGAGTCACCCCGACTCCTCTTTATCCTGGTTTGTCAGGAGTCCTCTGTTCTGCCCTTTCAGAATCACCCAGAATCTCACATCAGGGGGACATGGAGAAATCCTAACACGTTGCACCGTACAGTTAATAGTATTATAGTGCCGCTAATTTCTCAGTTTGGAATAGTGAGGCATGGCTGCGTAAGGTGTTAGCATGAGGGATATTGAGTAAATAATACATGGGAACTCTTTGGAATGTCTTTGTAAATCCAAAGTTATTTCAAAATAAAAAGTTTAACAGATAGACAGATATATGTGCTATTTGCTAAGGCTGCCATAATGAAGTGCCACAAACCCATGCCTTAAATAACAGAAATGTACTGCTGTGGTTCTGGTAGTTCTGGAGGGCTGAAGCCCGCGATCAGGGCATGGGCACGCCTGGCTCCTCCTGAGACCAAGAGGGAGGCGCTCTCTCTGCTCAGCTTGCAGATGGCTTCCCCCTCCCCACACTGCTTCCAAGTAAGAATGCAGTGGTTCACAGGTGAGGAGAGGCCCCCGCAGTGGCAAAATGCTCCTCGCTCCTCGTCCTGTCCCCTGCATCTCTGATGTCATATGTATGACATCTGTATGTAAGCACATAGAAGTGTGTGTAAAATATGAGGTATGACCAAAACTATGGTGAGTATTTAAATTTTTAATGTATTACAGTAAAAGACACATTGCCTCGAATTCCGCTCAAGATTCTCCCTCTCGCTTCCAACACATACACACACACACACACACACACACACACACACACACACACCATGGGTCTTGCCACCTCCTGAAGCAGTTCCAGAAGTCCTTTTCTCTGAGAGTCTTTAGTTTCACTGTCATGGCGTTTTGATGTCTTGGATCAGTTCTAACAGCCACCTCTCATGGCCGTTCTAACTTTGGGCAAGAGCCAGGAGTCGCTCAGTGAGGTGGGTGAGGGCGACCCACCATGCTTTTACCTGCAGAGACTGTGGAGACACTGGGGGATGATTCAGCTCCCAGAGGCAGCCACAACTGCACACTGAAAGATGTGTTGCTCAAGTAAGAGGCTTCTAGAGCTGCTTCAGGATAAGGGTATTGGAAGTAGGAGTACTATTTATTTATTTGTTATTTATATTGGGGATTGAACTCAGGACCTTACGCTTGCCAGGCAGGCACTTATGCCACAGACCTAGCTCCCCAGCCCAAGAGGAATTGTTTTTAAATGTATTTAGTACGGAGTCTACAGGGTCCCACTACACAGATTGGAATCAGAGGTCCTCCTGTTTTCAGCCTCCCGTCTGCTGGGATTACAGGCTTGCATCACCATGCCCAGTCTCGGTTGGCTTCTCAGTGCACCCCAGGGGCAAGGCTGCCATGGTCACTGGGGTTTGAACCCTGCTCCCTGCACCTGCCTAAATAGGCACTTTAGCCTTCTGAGCTATCTGACTGGCCCTCCAAGAGAGATATTTTAAAGAGAGATTAATAGTCATGTCTCTTTTACTGTAAATTTTTTAAAAATTTAAACAGCTTTTTGTTTGTCTTGATCAGCTGCCCTTGACCCCCAAAGGCTACAGTTCCACTGTTGTTAGTATTATTCTAGGCAAACTGTTAGCTTCTCAGACAGTTAACAGTAAGAGGGGCCAAGGAGATGGCTCAGTAGAATAAGCATTTCCCTGGCAAGTGCAAGGATCTGAGTTCAATCCCTGGTTCTGCAAAAAAAAAAAAGGTAAGAGTTATTTATTTATTTATTTTGCAGTACCGGGGATCAAACTCAGGACTCTGTGCTTGCCAGGCATGCACTTATTCTACTGAGCTATCTCCCTGGCCCCAAAGTAAGAGAAACAAGGGTTTTTATCTGACTTTCACTTACTCCTTCCTAGAATACTTCCTTTCTTTATGTGCATATGAGTTCCCAAGTTATATTATTTTCTTTCTCTCTAAAAAATTCCTTTTTAACATTTTTTGCAAGATAGATCTACTGGCAACAAGCTCCCTCAATTTTTGCATGAGAAAATCTTTACTCTCCTTTCACTTTCTTTCTACTTATTTTGTTGGGGCAAAGATACAGCATTGGAATTTACCATCCACACTATGTTTCAGAACACAGCTCTGTGCTACGAACCGCCTTCACGACATTGTGCAGCCGCTCCCACCGTCTGGCCGCAGTGCTCCTTCCTGAATGACTGAAGCTCTGTCCCCTTTCAATACCAGTTCCTGCTTTCCTCCCTGAGCCTTGGCGACTGCCATCCCACCTCTGTCTCTGTAAGTCAGACAGCCTAGGAACCTCACTTACGGGGAGTCCTGTAAGACTGACCTTGGGGGGCCTGGCTTATTTCACTGCCAAATATCCTCAAGGCTCCTGCGTGTGGTGTGTGTGCCACAGTGTCCTTCTCTTCAGGAAAAAGCGCGAGGCTCACTGTGTGTGTGTTTATCTTGTAGCTTGTTCATTCTGCTGTCCGCAGATGCTTGGGTTGCTTCATCTCCTACCTGTTATGCTGCTACAAATGTAGATGTACAAATGCGGCCTGCAATTCTTTGGAGCCTCTATTTGGAAGAAAAATTGCCAGAGCATCTTGTGATCCTATTTTTAGTTTTTTGAGGCATCCCTATCCAGAATCCCCAAGGGGCTGTACGGTTCTACATCCCCACCAGTGTGGAGGACCACCTGAGAGGCTCTTTTTTTTTTGCGGAACCAGGGATCGAACTCAGGCCCTTGCACCTGCCAGGGAAGCACTTATTCCACTGAGCCATCTTCCCGGCATGAGAGGCTCTTCTTAAAGAGGATCAACTGCCCCCTTTTGCCTGACCTTGCCCCTGTTTTCATGTATTAATATTGAGCTGGCCAGGACTTTTCTTTATCCCTTCAATTGGAAGGACTTTTTTTTTTGGGGGGGGGTGCTGGCTCAAGTTGCCTTAAGGGCAGGTCTGGTATGGCTTGTGGAGCTGGGGATCAAACTGCGGTCCCCTGAGCCTGACTGGGTTTGCCCAAGCAGGTGCTTAAACAACTGAGCTAACTGGCAACTCCCTGTGCTCGCAGCTGGCTTTAAGCAGAGCACATCCGTCCAGCCAAGGTGCTGCTGGTAGTATTTGAACCCCTGCCTATTGCTCCCTGGAACTGGGATGAGACGGAATCAATAGCCGATGTTCCACGCTGTCAGCTGGGATGGAGCCTTGAGATAGAGGCTAAGACTTCCTGGGGTATAAAAGATTACACCTCAGAGCTGGAGCACCAGCCCCAAACACCAGAAACTGAGGTGGCTGTGTGATGCTGATTATTCTTCCTGCGTATTGCAGAGGAGATCTGGGGCCTCCTGCCCACCCAGCCCAGCCCAGCCTAGCACTCATCTGCTCCCTGTCATTCTCACAGTCACTCATCCTCAGGCCACTCCTCTTTTCATGAGTGAATAAAACCCAGGTTCAGCCCTGGGTCAAGGCCTTTGCTCTGGATGGCCATTGCCATGGTGGACTTGGACCCCTTGGCTCCCCAGAACTACACATGTGCCTTGGGGTCTTTATTCTCACCATAGGTTATGCTGGGAGTAGATTAAACTAACTTGACGAGATTCCAATTACTTATCCATGGGATTACAAATATAAATTTCCTGGGTCTGGGACAAGAACTAGGACAGGTTCTCTCTAACCAGCAGGGCCCTGGGTACACCCTCTCTGCTCCATGTCCTCGCCCGCACTTGCTGCATTTTGGCTGGTTTGTTCATAGTCACCCTATGGTGGGAGGTGGGCTTTCGTTCTGGTTTAGATTTGTATTTCTCTTATGGTTAAAGATGCTGAGCCTGTTGTTTTGTTTGTTTGTTTATTTATTTATTCAGCAGAAGTGGGGATTGAACTCAGGCCCTTGCGCTTGCCAGGCCAGTGCTTATTCTACTGGGCTGTCTCCCTGGCCCCTGAGCCTGTTGTTTTAGACAAGGGTTAGCATGCACCTCTTCTAGGCTCACTCTCTCAGCCAAACTCCTGGTGACCGATGGCTGACTGAAGTCTACAGAAGGATGTGTGTAGGTTCTGCATAGATACCGCCCCTTTCTGTAAAAGTGACTCAAGCACCTGTGCTTTTTGTGCTCCTTGATGGCCCTAGAGCTGACCCCTGGGACCACTGTCTATGTGAAAGAAGGTCTCCTCCCATCCACGTGGCCCCTTCCACGGTTTGCTTGGCCACCAACCATCAGCTACACTCTGCTCCGGGGCTTCTTGGTCATTATCAATGGTTATGCTAAGTGAAGCAAAGAGAAGAAATGTCTCAGAGTTTGAAGCCAAGACTGCAAATGGAGGAATCACGAGTGATTCTCCAGAGTGGCTGCTTCCCCAGCCGGACCTGTCCGGCGGGCGAGACCAGCAAGGCCACCACAGGCTCACCTCAGCCTCTGGGAGAGGCTGCAGACACGGGTGGGGAGGCGCTGTCTGCTGCCTCTCACGCACAGGTGCCCAACGGCAGCGGGATGGATCCCAGAGGAAGTGGGCCAGGGGGCAGCCGGCACAGCTGTATCCCACTGCCCGGGCAAGTGTCCTGCGCCCAGGACATGGTCCGGGAGAAAGCTCCTCCCGGACATCAAATACAAACTTGCAGAGTAGGCACAGCTGGGTAACAACAACATGCACAGAAAATGCTCAGAAGAAGGGGTGCTTTTGTGGAAAAAGAAAAGGAGCCGACATAAATCGATCTGCCAATGGGGTGGATTTGCTGTTCTAGAAAGAATAACAGAAATAACTGGTAGGGGGAAAGGGCAAGAGGATGGGTTGATCAGAATGCAGTTACCGGTGCCTCTTCTGTGATTACAACTGAACACCATAGATGGGGCAAGGGGTAAAGAATAGCAGTCTCCAGTCAGGGTTCTGGAGCTGGGAAGCCCAAGGATGTGGTGCCAGCACCTGCTGGGCATATGGAAAGGGTCCTATTGCTGCCATAGCATGGTGGAGACACGCTATGGTGACACAGAGAAAGCTGTGGGCTCTTTTCCTCTTCTCATAAAGTCATGAATGCAGCCAGACCTGTAATCCCAGCACCCTGGGAGACTGAGGCAGGAGGGTTGCAATTCAGGCCCAGCCTAGGCACTAGGCAACTTAGTGACTTAGCAAGATACCATGCCAAAGTATATATATACAGCTGGGGATGTAGCTCACTGCTCAATGCCTAGCACGGTGGGGGGAGCAACAGTACCACCAGGGTTGTACTCCTGTGACTATTTACTCTAACCCTAATCGCATCCCAAAGACCCCATCTCTGAATCACACTGACACAGGGTTTGGAGCCTATGTATGCAACACATTAGCTTTTAGGGACACAACCAAACCAGTGGTAACTTCTCCTGGGACCTTCTTTGAGGACTCTTTTCTAACTTGATTCATGAGAGACCTTTATTCCTGTCTCAGATGACGGTGGGGTTATTCAGGGCATGCTGCTTTCACCCTGTTTGCCTTCCTTCTCTACATCTCTTCTGAATTCAAAGCATTTTTAGAGGTAAACACATTGTTAGTCATCGAATGAATGAAATAGAAAATTAAATGCGCTGGAAACCAACAGGAAAGGATGCGTCACGGTTAAATCGATTATTACATTCTGAGTTTATTTTTCTGCATATTTTGTTTTTCTTGATTAAAACTAATATAGTTAAGTTTAAGGAGAAAATGGCATACCTGTGCAAAGCCATGGGCTGGGGACCCCACTGCGGGGCAGGGGTCCAACCTCTACAGAGCTTATAAGTCTCCCTTTGACAGTGATCACAGTTAAAGTGACACAAGGTCCGGGGTGAGGGGAGGCCAAGGAGCACTGAGCAGGATTCCTCCAGCCTGGGGCCTTGGGCAGGGGTGATGTCCCCGGACTTGCAGACAGGAGTCCACACATCTGCCAGCTGGGGTGGGGAGGACGGTGGCAGTCTGGGGACATAGTTGGCTTTCTCTGCTGGAAAGCAGGGCAGAGGTCAGATCTCTGCTTTTAACCTCCATATGTCCTAGGCGCTGGCAGCTAGATCTCTGCCTTTAGCCTCCATGTCCTAGGGCTCATCTAGTCCCAAAGGCAGGTGCCCCTGGGACCCGGGTTCCCCTAGCTGCCTCACGTTTGGTGACTAAGCCTCAGGACAGTATTCTGGGCACCCTCCGAGAAAGCCTGCGGGTGATAGGGCTTAGGGCCGAGTGAACATCCTGCAGGGTGGGAGGCAGGTGCAGCTCCCCACTTCAGCCTCTGTGAGGTGAAATGACAGAGCTCTGTCCTGCCTGGGCTCCTGTCTTCCCTAAGCCATCTTGTCCCTGTGTGTCCCTGAATGAGACGCTGTCCTCCAAGCCCTGGTCTCCTTACCCCAGGGATAGGCTGGGACACTGACAAACACCACCCACTCCAGCTCTGTGACAGCAAGCCCAGGAGACTGCACATACCCTGAGCAAGGCCCGGGAGGACAGTGCAGAGTGAAAGGAGGGACGCTGAAGTGTCCATGCCGCTTGTTGATACCCGTTTCCTGTGGCTCTTCTCCAAGGTGCTGAGCATGAGCCAGTTTGATCTCACTTCACAGGCTGGGCCGCACAGCAAGGGTGGGGATCTGCAAATCCCACTTAGGCAGGTCTCTGACTACTAACTACATTTGTCCCTGGGGCTCAACAAGCTAGCTGTGGCTGGACACAACTCTCTCCCTTCTCTTCTATCTTTGGGCACTTGTCACTTACAATAACACTAAAATTGCTGGCTCCTCTCACCTCCTCCCTGTTCCCTGGGTACCAGATGGGTCTGGGGCTTACCAGTTCTCAATGGAGCTGAGGCAGGCTTTATTGGAAACCATCTAATTAGGAGGACAACAGAAGAAACCCTACAGGATGACTAACAAACCCTGAACAGAAGACAGTCCTCCCTCTTTCACGCCGTCAGGCCCCTCCGCTCAGTAAGAACAATATCCAAAAGCCCTGGTGGGGTTTCCTCTCCTGCTCATCTGTAACTGAGCCCCACCCCCCACCACCCCTTAGGACCCTAGACCTGCTTCCTCTCACTATAGCCCTGCTTGTCCTGGAATTTTACACGAATGGAATCCTATATCATCAGTCTCTTCTCTCTCCTTTCACTTAGCTCGGTGGTTTGCAGACTGACCTCGGCATGTTCTGCATTGTTTGTTCCTTTTTGTTGATCATTAGCACAACACCACCTGGACACACACACCAGGTTGTTACTCTCTGGCCAGCAAGTGGACGGCAAATAGATGGACATGTGTGTCATTTCCAGCTTAGTGACTTTCGAAATGAAGCTGAGTGAACATTCTACACATCTTCAGGGCTGTGCCTTCACTTCTCTTGGCTGAGTATCTAGCACTCCAGGGTTACAAATTGTGGTTTAACTTTAGGAGAAAATGCCATATTCACCAGCACGGCCACCCTGCTGGGTTGTCACCAGCGGTGGGTGAGTGTCCCAGGTCCTCTGAGTACCTACCAACACTAGGCACGGGCAGCCGTGCAGTGTGCCCTGCTCTGGGGGACGCGATGGCCTCTCTGGGGAGGATGGGTTTTATTTGCATTCATCTGTATTGATGCCGGCAAGCGTGGCGTCGGGTGCTCCTCGGACGTCTCTGCGGATTCTTTGGTGAAACATTTGTCTATGTGGCTCACACATCTTAAAAAACTGGTCCTTTATATCATTGGCTGTATTCTGGTCACAGAATCTCTTTGTGACTGTATAGATATGCAAATTTATTTTTCCTGTCTGTGTATTGTCTTTGCATTTTCTTAACATTGTCTTTTGAACAACAAAGTTTTTAATTTGATGAAGACCAGTTAGTCCTTTTTTTGTGGTTTCTGGGGCATTTTGTTTTTTTTAAAATATCTTTCCCTATTTTTTGTATAATCTTCTGAATATTTGTTTTTATTTTCTTTTGTTTTATTTTTATATCGGGGATCGAACTCGGGACCTTACACTTGCCAGGCAGGTGCTTCTGCTGCTGAGCTATATCCCAGGCCCATCTTCTAAATATTTTATTGCTTTTGATATTTATGTCTATAATCCATTCAAGATTAATTTTTCATATGTGGCTTGAAGATTGAGTTTTACTGGGGCCATGGCCTAGGACCACTGACTTCCTGCTCAGGGATAGGATGAAAGAGTAGAACACAGACAAGATAGATAGATAGATACATAGATAGGTAGATAGATAGATAGATAGATAGATAGATAGATAGATAGATAGATAGATGACAGATAGATACAGACAGATAGACAGAGACAGACAGACAGATTTCAGATAGATAGATAGATAGATAGATAGATAGATAGATAGATAGAGACAGACAGACAGACAGACAGACAGACAGACAGACAGATTTCAGTTACAAGAGGAACTGGGACAGTCAAAGCCCAGTGAAGGACTAGGCCCCTGGCGTGGTGTCCCTGGCCTTTATTGGATGTACAGCTTGCCTGGGGCTGTGCTAGTAGCTGAAGGAAGCAATGGGGGTAAGCAGCTGACACATGCAAGGCTCAAGGATTCAAGTAAGAAAGCTTTTGTGGAAAAGCAGGCAGGAGCAGGTCCTGGGTAGCCTGCTTGCCCACTAGCAGAGCCTTCTGACTAGGAGGAATGTGGGTGGGTCGACGTCCTCAGCTGCGCAGCTTCTCTTGCTTTGGGGCACCTGGACCTCACAGGCTGTGGGCTGGCTTTGGCCCTGGCCTTTGGCCTGGGGATTCATTTTTTCTTCACACCTGCCACTGGCCTCGCCACAAGTCACTTAGGACAGACTCTAGGGACAGACTCTAGACAGGCTCTTGGACAGGCTCTGTTTAATTTATTTCTACATCCATTTCTTAATATCAAACACTGCCTGCTCTGTACTGTGTCAAGCTGGTCCTCAGCACCTGTGCAGCGGCTCTTAGCCCACGGGCCTAGAGATGGCACGGGGTGTCCCCCAATTATCAATTGTGTCTGCTCTGGTAATGCCTTTGGGAACAGAAAAGTGGCCTCTGGAGGGCAAGCTCTATTTCAGACCTGTCTGACTCCTGTCTCACTTTGGCCAGCCATAGCAGTCTACCAGACTATACAATAAGCCTTGTTGCTCGGTTCTGGAGGCGGGGAGTCCAGACCAAGGTGCCAGCAGGCCTGGGCCTCTCCCCGCCCTCCCCTTCGGCCCTCGCCCAGCAGAGAGCAGGGACACAGCAGAAGCAGGCTCGCTGGCCCACCTTCCCACCCGGACACTAATCACAGTCTTGAGGCTTTACCGTCTTGAGTCTTGGGACCAAGACTGAGCACACAGAGACTCGGGCCTTATTCTGTGACGCCCCACGTGCCATTACTAAGAGGAGCGGTGACGACCGACTGCTGTTGTTTTTCTTGCTGTCGTTTAACTCAGCAGACACATTTGTGCCACGCTCCGTGAGGGGAGTTGCGACTAGGAACTGCACAAGGATAACTCCACTCGGAACTATTTCTAATTCCTTGTGATTCTGGAATAGGTACGATGAAAGTCTACATTTTGTACGTGCTGTGTGATCAAACTATACTGTCAAAATTTTAATTTAAAAAATTTATTATAGTAAATGGCACATTGCCATTAATTCCTCTCAGACCCAGCCCAAACACAATTATCCCATTGTTCTTGCCACGTTCTGAAGCAACTCTGGAAGTCTTCTTTCGTGAATGTCTTTACAAAGTGTGATCAAAAATGCTTCCTGCCAGGTGCCATCCAGCTGAAAGCCAGGACATAAAAACATGTATATGTTTTTTCCTTTGAATGGGGATTGAACTTAAGATCGTATGCTTGCTAGGCACATGGAGCTATTTCCCCAGCCCCACTTATGAAAACATTAGTGTGTCCTTACCCATCTTATTTACCAGAAGAGGTGCCATGTAACTCCTAGTTCTTCCCCAAAACCAGAAAAATCTGCAAAGTAAACCTTTCGAATCAGTTCAAGACATCAAGGCAGCCATAAGAGTCTCAACTAAAGAACTGCTTTAGGGCCAGCAAGATAGCTCAGAGGACGAAGCACCTGCTTTGGCAAGCACAAGGACCAGGGTTTGAATCCTGGTCCTGTGTGCCACACTAGCCCTGCCCCTGGGCTGCACTGAGCCAGCGACTGAGTCCCAGCATGGTGGTGCATGCCTATAATCCCAGCACTGGGGAGGCTGAAAACAAGAGGATCACCACAAGTCTGAGCTGCGTAGTGAGACCCTGTACCAAATACGTAAATGAGAAAAAATAAAAAATAAAGAACTGCTTTAGAAAGTGGCGAGAATGATGGGCTAAGAGTATTCAAAGTGAGCGTGAGGGCTTTGAGGTGGATTACTGGCACCGTGTCTTTAACTGTAATGTTTTTTAAAATGTAAAGATTCACTTTTTTTTTTTTAGGGAAGGGTCTACTGGGTGTTCAAGTTCTCATTACTAGTTCGGACATGTAGTGATTCTCCTGTTTACAGCCTCCCAAGAGCTGGGATTACAGGTGCGTCACCACGCCCAGTCTCAATCACCATTTCACTGTGCCCCAGGGATTGGAACCCCCAGCCCCTGCACCTACTTGCAGGCGCTTTAATCCACTGAGCCATTTGGCTGGCCCTCCACCATATTTTTTAATCACACTTCATCTGCAGAAGTTGAGACTGGCGGGAATAAGCTTGGCCGAGGTCAAGAATCTGAGTCTGAGCTCCCTAGGCGTTCAGTTCTCTGTATTACCGCAGCACACACCTGTAGAGGATAGAATGGTACAGAGAGGATGGGGATGGCAGGCAGGCCTGGATGGGAATCTAAGTGGAGAGGCCCTGTCCTGGCCAATGCCCTTGGGCCACCAGAGAGGCAGGAGTTTGCTACACACATGACCTGGTCTTAATCTTTCACACTCTTTCCAGACTATTCTGACACTTTTTGTCTCAGGCTTCAAGTCCTGTTTCTCTGTATCACTCAGTCCTAGGAGTGAGCACTGCAGCTCTGGCTGAGACCCTTCCCTCCTCTCCCACATAATTATTTAGAGCATATCACACATGTCACGTGGCCTTGCTCCTGACCATAGCAGACATTATTAATCAATCACAGTACCCTGCTTCACTGAGCATTCCAAGCTCTCCTGATCTTCCTCAACAGGAGAGCCTATGAAGCCTCTGTCAAGCCTTCAAAATTGCACAAGGAATGAAGCCTGTCTTCCATCCTGGTTTTGGTCTGTCCCTCTAGTTTCGCTGCCTGGGGCCATCCAGGTCAGTGCCTACTCCTATTCAGCTGGTACCTCATGGTGTGTGTTCATTGATGATTGGGACATCCCTACAGATGGGCCCTGGGCACAGTGGCCATCTGGTTCATGCCAGCACCTGGTGCAGGGCCCCTGTGCAATCTTCAAAGACCTAGTCCATCTCCCAGGCTGATCACATCTGTCTGGTGGTCACCAATAGGGTTCCTTAAAACTTAGAGGTCTATGAGTTAGTTTTAATATGTTAAAATGCCAAATAACACCTTTTGCAGGTCTGTCCAACCCCTATTCTGATCCTCCACGAGCCCCCGTCTCTCCCGTCCCCCCATATGTCTTTGTAGCGTTGATCATCTTCCAACACAGCATGCAGACGATGCTTATTCACTCGGTTTTCCATTTCTTCTGTCTTCCTCCTGCTGGACTACCAGATGTGGGGTCTTTGTTTAGCTCACTGGCGCATTGCAGGCACCTGTAGCAGGGCGTGGCTTGTGGGAGGGACGTAGGAACCTTTGATGCAGTCCTCCCTAACTCACTCTCCAGTCTTGGCTTCCACCTGGGTGCTGGATGCTGCTAGGAGCTATGATCGGCAAGTTCATGTGTCTTTGATTAATGGGAATGGGGAAACACATTCACACTTACTTAGTACATCCAGTTTTATTGACAGCATATTTCACAATAGGGAGCCCATGCTGAGGAGGTGGTAATAAAGAATTCTTTCACTGGGAACACAGACTCAAGGCAGAAGAGCCAGCGCTAGGCTGGTGCCGGTGCTGTAGTCCCTTGTCACTAACCTTAGGCCTTCCTCAGAGGCCTCAGCTCTTTGCTTTCTGGTCTATAAAAGGGATGCCAACCTTCTCCCTGAGATCCTCCCTGGTGTTAGTCAGTTCACTACATAAAGTGACATCTCACAGACTTGTAAATGCCTCCCTGTGAGCCGCTGGGGAAAGAATCTCAGAGGAAGGTCTGCGGTCACTCTGCATTTGAGGCCAAACACTCCCACAAACAAATCAGGTGACCCCGGGCACGGCACACTGACAATAAGGCAAATGCTTGCCGGGCCATGTCCCACCACGAGGGCCATCAGGGGACACATCCAACACTCACAGCAGGCCATACCCACCCCCACCGTGACAGCATAGGGTACCCTGGGTTGGTTCTTAGTCACTTGCGCTTAGTGCACACGAAGCCTAGTGCCTCTGTTTCCCAACTATAAATATAGCATAAGCTGCTTACAGAGGGCACAGCTGTACCCCCAGGTCCTGGGGAGTCTGAGGCAGGGGGATTGCCAAGTTCCAGGCCAGCCAAGACTACTTAGTGAGACTGTTTGAAAATGAGAAATCAAAGAGACTGGGGACGGAGTCGAGAGTACTCCGGATTCAAGCCCTAGCTCTGCAAAAACAAAACTGCTAGGAACACAGAGCGCACATGTGTAGAGGATCCTCTTCCTTTGGGCCGGGCAGGAGGCATAGGTGCAGGTATGAGGAAGCACAGAGACCACAAGACTCTGGACTTTGTCATGACCAAGTTTGGTCTGGATGGAATTCACACCCCACTCTGCCCTCTCCCAGCCTCATGTCTTCAGGCAAATGACCACCCCTTGGGCTCCGTGCCCTTCTGTTGGGGGAAATGATCTGATGCAACCCCAGCCCAGGACCGGGCTCAGGGAGGGTGCGGTGGAAGGCTGGCTTCTGTCCTGTTTAAAAATAGAATATAGTACAGGCCACTGGCCTTCGAAGTGTGTGCCCAGCCAGCTCACCCCACCCTACTGTGGCAGTGTGCCCGGGGGCTTGGCGTGTATTTGCATTTTATAAGTGTGAGACAGGCCACCTCTATTTCCCACAAGGACACAGCAGTGGCCCTGGAGACCTGATTCAGAACTGGCCTGTCCCAGCTTGTCACACTCCAAGCTGCTGCCACCATCGGCACAGAAGGCCCCAGTTGCTGATCCCCTTTGCCAAGTGAGCAACACCTCGGCAGAAGGAAGCCAGCCCTGTGCCCCTGGGTCTGGAGGCTGCACGGCGACAGAGCCTGGTGACTTGTTCTCCCCCACTGAGCACCACACCCTGCATCATCACTAGAAGCCTCTCAAGTACCACTTGAGGCAGTTTTGCACCCCTCAGGCTCTTGCATTTGCCTGAAACCTCATTCATGTTGGCAGCCCTGCCAGGATTCTGTGAGTTCATGGTGCTGTGGCATGCTGGGTGCCCTTTGATGTTGAGGGGCCCTGCTGTTTTGGAGATGGTGCATGGGAGAGACAGGTAGTGTGCCCAGCCTGGATGTGGTGGTGCCTGCCTATAACCCTAACTCCCTGGCGGCCTGAGGCAGGAGACTGCAAGTTCAAGTCCAGCTTTAGTGAGATGCTGTTTCAAATTTAAACATGGCTGGGAATATAGCTCATTGGAAAGGTTCCAGATTCAATGCCAAACTGGGGACCAGACCTTTAGGGGCACTTGTGATCCAAATTCTACCAGGACCTCCCCCAGCCTGTAGAGCTGCCTAGACTCTGGGTGCCTCTTGCAGAGCTTGCACCCCATGTCAGGAGAGCCGTAGTGTTCAAGGACATGGTGTGCACCCTACGGTGCTTCCTATTTTTGCCAGATGGCTTGGCCTGACAGCCCTGGTTCCTGAGGGCTTCCCGGGCCCTCATCTTAGTCAAGGTCACTGACACCACCAAGCCCCTTATGCGCTCGAGGCCTCTCCTTGGCGTTGGCCACCAGCTCGTCCTGGGTGTATCTGGTTGAGGTCGTCCTCCCTCTGCCTGGCTGACTGATCAGTCAACCTTCTCATCTGATGATCCCAGGAGGGAACCAAGAGGCCTCAGATGGGACACAGGGCCAGGCAGGGTTTCTCCAAGGTAAGCCAGAGATTTGAGCCCATGTGTTGGAAGAGGGGAACACCAGGGGTAAAGGCTGGTGGCGCAGGCCTGTAATCCCAGCACTTGGGAGGCTGAGGCAGGAGGATTGTTGTGAGTTCAAGACCAGCCTGAGCTACAAAGTGAGCTTAAGGCCAGCCTGAACTGCATAGTGAGACCCTGTCTCAAAAAGACAAAAAAAAAAAAAAAAAAAAAAAGGCTGGGAGAGCGCCAGGCAGAGACAGCAGTGGAGGCTGAGATGTAAGAAGTATGCAGATGCGGGAGAGCAAGAGGTGCTGCAGGCCTCCGCTGGCTAAGCAGGAGGACGTCGGACTCACACCAGCCCCCGTCGTCATCAGGGACGCCTTGCACCCTGATTGCTGGATCACCGAGCACTGCTGCAGCTCAGGGCCGTCCGTCCGTGGTTCACTCCTGTCTCCGTGCTGCTCTCTGCGCATGCGCAGGCTCTTGGGGCCTGCTCAGCTCCCCTTCGCTCTGGAAAAATCAGTGCAAACACTGCAGACCAAGAGGGAAATGAGAGCGCCGGGCTGAGAGGAGAACAATGAGCTGAGGGGAAAGTTGTAGGCAGACCAAGGCCTGCGGGAACCACTGAGAGACCCAGGGTGGCTGTGAGTGGTCTTGGGAGCTACTTTCTGTGCAGGAGACTTTGAGGGATGAGATGCCCCCAGGGCCACACGAATAGCTCCTGGTGATAATGTGCTGTGTCCTGCAGGTGGGATTCTCTAGGCAATGTGTAGTGGCTGTCCCAGACTCCTTAAGAGGTCAAAAGTGCTCCTCTGTAACAGTGACAATACCACCAAGCAGGCCGCTGCGTGGGAAGCTCCAGGGATAAGGGGAGGCAGAGAAGGAGCTGAGTGCCCTCTGTAGCTACAGGTGTGGAAAGGGCCTCTGGGTTAGCAAAGCCAGAGAGCTGTGGGCAGGCCATGGAGGAGGGCGGTTGTGTCTTCAGGGGCCTCTTACTTTGTTTCCTGTAACTACACTAGATCCCTCACACTGGGTAGTTTATAAAGAAAAGAAATTTGTTCTTCACACTTCTGGACACCCTGGTGTCTGGGAACACAGTGCGGTCCTGGGCTAGTGAGGAGCTCCCCTTTATCATTCCTTGGGGAGTGACATGGGGGACAGTGCAGGAGTGTGCACTGGGATCTCTTTTCCTACTTATAGAGCCACTAATGCCATCCCCCTCCAGACACCATTAGTACATGACTCTGGGGATTATGTTTGTGGCATGTGAGGTTCAGGGACCCCAGGGAGTTAGCAGCAGCCCCCTGCCTTGGTGTCCATGAATCATTCAGTTCCTGCCCACCCAGAGTTACCTCAAAGCCCCCCAGAGACTGACTGAGGTCAGGTTGCGTGCTCCAGGGGTCCCAGGCAGGAGGAGGTGCTACCCCTCGTTCCTGTGCAACACCCTAAGCATGTTACCCCCTCACAACTGGTCCAGTGCAAGCATCAGCGAGAGAGAGAGAGAGAGAGAGAGAGAGAGAGAGAGAGAGAGAGAGAGCAGCGCTGAGGCCTGGGGATGCGGAAGAGCAGAGGCAGAGCTCTGGGGAAAGAAGCCAGAGCAGATGGTGCAGGCTCTTCACAGCTGGGCCCTGGCCTTCTGCAGACCCTGTGTCCACATGCACCTCAGTAGGGGGTTAAAGTCAGACCATGGTCCCAAGGCTACTGGCGGACCCTCCCTTGTGAGGATACCAGTCGATGGGCAGGGCGTTGCCTCTTCTCTCCCCGCTTTGCAATGCACAGAGCCAGTGGCGCTCCTCCAATATAGCTTTGATTAGCCCTCAATGGGGAACCCTAAGACAAAGGGAAAATCCCACACACACACCCCAGTTATCTGTCCCAGGGTCATCCTAGTTTCAATCAAGAAGCCTTGATTTCATGTAGTTCTTTTCTTGGAACTGTGGGTTTTCTTGCTAAAATTAAACCTATTCCATTGCCACTTTGCATAGTCAGAGACATGGAAGAAGGCAGAGGCTCCGAGGCCCTGGAACAGAGACTGCTTCCAAGGGGGGAAGAGACGCAGTCTACCCCAAGCCCCCAGGACCTCGCTTTGGAGGGCTGTCCTGTGTACCCCTCCCAACATAGCTGTAAGCCAAGTGTCTTGAGGCCAAGGGACTTCTTGCTGTGTGCAGCAGTTTCACCTTACTCCAGCCCCAGTTCACTCTGGGCTTTGCATTCTTCACATCCTCCTCTTCCAAATGGATTCTACAGTGGAACCTCCTTGAATCTAGCCCCGGATTCCCTAGGCTCTATCCCAGCCTGGCCTCAAAGGGGTGCTGTGGTGGAGACCTTCCCCACTGCAGCCTCTCCCGCCCTTCCCGTTGTTATTGCTTGTGTTGATTTGCATGCCATTTGCTTTGTGGTTTCCATAGCAACAACTACCAAATGGCCCAAGGAGAACAGAGGGGCTAGGGCTGGTGGGGGATTCTGATGCAGGGTTTTGATTTTAAAAAATGAAAACAGTGATTCCATCCACAAGCTTGGCACAGGGTGGGAACCCCTCCCTGGCTGCCTTCCCTCAGGCCCCTCTGTGCTGCTTGCTCACCCTAGGCTGAGGGAGGAGGGAGACTACATCCTGAATGCAGCTCTGGGTCTGGCTT
>PVKA01020385.1:0-40454 GCA_004027165.1 Ctenomys sociabilis | reverse complement strand
AAGAAGGGTGGCCAGGGAGATGGCTCAGTGGGAGAAGCGCTTCCCTGGCAAGCGCAAGGGCCTGAGTTCAATCCCTGGTTCCACCAAAAAAAAAAAAAAAAAAAAAGAGGAAAGAAGGTCTCTAGATAAGGAAAGAATACAATGAGTGCCACATCAGGTGTTCTGGCTAATCCTGATTAGAAAGAGTTAAAACTTTTACTGGAGGGAGTAATTAAAAGGACAAAAAAGAAAGAGATGAAAAAACAGCAGTAAGGGCCAGGGAGATAGCTCTGAGGCTTAAGTGCCTGCCTTGCAAGCACAAAGTCCTAAGGTCAATTTCTAGTAACAAAAAAAAAAAGGGGGGTGGGGGTGGGGGGTGGCAGCAAATGACAGAGGGACTGACATCAAAGGACCAAAGGGTGGGCTGAGGAGCAGGGCACAGAAGGGAGATGCACACATACCAAGACGGCCCCTCCCACCGCCCACACAACGCAAAGGAGACCAAGGGGGACAGGCTGCCTAACTTAAAGGAGAACTCTTATGTAGTGAACAGCAAGTCCCTGCCTTGACATGTAAGGTTGATTCATCTGTAAATCCTACAAAGTTAGTACCTTTGACACAAATTTACAATGTAAGGGGCCGGGGAGATGGCTCAGTAGAATAAGCGCTTGCCTGGCAGGTGCAAGGGCCTGAGTTCAATCCCCAGTTCCACCAAAAAACCCCACAAAACAAAAAAACAATGTAAAATATATATACACACACACATACTGTTAAAACAAAAAACAAAAAAAAAACCCTAGTTTTCCTTTTTTTTGTACTGGGGATTGAACTCAGGACCTTGTACTTGCCAGTTAGTCACTAATGTATGTGACTTAGGTATTCCCCATCCCTAGCTTTATCTTTAAAGTTACTTTTTTTTTTTTTTGGCGGAACCAGGGATTAAACTCAGGCCCTTATGCTTGCCAGGGAAGCACTTATTCCACCGAGCCATCTCTCCAGCCCTTAAAGTTACTTGAAAAAATAAAAAAAATACAGTTACTTGAAAATGATGGTAAAGTACAGTATAGGTGTAAATAAATTATTTTTACTTTTACAGCTACCCTGTGTGGTAAGCTAGACACACGAGCTACTTCTGCTGTGATTTGTTCATGTTTGTATGTGTAAATTAGCAACTTGAATGTTCCTAAATCAGGGTTTACTACATAAAAAAAAAAAAAAAATATATTCCCCCTCTCGGGTCACTGTATTGCTGTACTAGCTAACACGGACCCCTTCAGTCACTAATTATAGGAAGCTGCCTTCCTTTGAAACCCCTCCTAGCAACTGATACAAATCTCAGGGATAAGGCCTTAAAGGAGCAACAGGCAGGAAGAGGTCTATCAAAGCTCACCAAAGGAATCTGCACATAGACAGTGCCACCTGGATTAGGGTCTGGGGGCTTGGGACTCATCCAAACTGAGCCTAGAGAGCCAGTCAGGTAGTGACAAGTTCTACAGAGGAAGGGTCCCCTCACACCTGATAGAAGTGGCCAGAGACTGAGGGACCAGGGGAACCCATATTCTTTTGAGGGGCAGCTTTCTGTCTTCTGTTTTTGTCTCCATACAGACAAAATGTCTTCCTTTCCACAACTCTGCTCCTTTAATTCATTGTTGCTGCTGGCTTTATGACCCTCATCAGCCGCTCCTCCAGGGGCGCAGGCCTCATGGGAAACACTAGCTCCCCGCTTTCCATTATTGACTCTTATTTTGCACTTTATTTGCTGTTTGGGTTCTCATATAAGAGAAAGTTTGCCATTTTTAAACTTTTTTTTTTAAATTTTATTTTAGGGAAGGGTGTACAAGGTGTTCAGGGTCTCACTACTAGATCCGACTTGTAGTGATTTTCCTGTTTACAGCCCCTCAAGAGCTGGGATTACAGGTGTGCTCCACCAATGGCAGGCGTGGGGATCGAACTCCCGGCCTGTGCACCTGCTTGCAGGCTCTTACTCTGCTGAGCTATTTGGCTGGCCCTATTTAAACTCTTGTGTCTGATTTATTTTCCTTAACATTATCTGCTCAGAGGACACCCATTTTCCCACTAATGACTCAAGTTTATCCTTCTCTTTGTCAAAATAGTATTACACAGGGTGTAAATACCACATTTTCTTTATCCATTCTTCTGCTGAATGGAGCTGGGTTTCTCAGACAACACTGGTAAATACACCTTAGAACACACTCATTGGGCATCAAGGAGCTCCAGCTGTGTGCTAAGATTGGCCCTAGATGGGGAGCGTCAGCACACACAAGGGACATGCAGCGGTCACCCTGACTGCGTTCCAGCAGGAGGGATGAATGGTCGGCCACCTGCCGCCCACTGGGATTGGTTCCGATCACAGGGCACAGTCAAGGTCCTAGACAGGCTGAGCAGCTTCAGGACCAGCAAGGCAAGCCAAGAATGTTTTTCAAAGTGAAATACCTGCGCTCATCCAGGTAAAAGACACTGGCCAAGACTAAGCTTTGCAACCCCACACGGGGTTAGGGGTTGGGGGACCTGGAATGGGGGAGGGGCCGGGAGCAGAGGGCAGATCCCGAGCCTCAGGGCCCCGGCAGTAGTAGCAGCTCATTTTTGCTCAAAATCTGGAGCTTGGTCGGGTCTGACCCAGTCCTGCACAAGGCTTCCAGGCCACAGGAATTGCTTGCGCCCTCAAAGGCTTATGGCACTGAGTAGGTGGGCAGAGGGAGGCCACTCCACTGAGCCATCCAGCCGAGGTGGAGATTCTGCTGGAGAAGTGGAAGGCCTGTCACCAGGTCTGCTTTTAGTGCCTTCGATCTGGCACCCTTCCCAGGCCCCTGGCACCGAGCAAGGAGCTACAGAGATGTGAGCTAGGGCTGAGACTCCTCGGAGATTCGCAGCTTCTGGTGATGTCTCAGCCTGAGCAGGTGCAGCCCTGTTTCTATGAACCAAGGAGCTGGGTTAGTGGGCGAGCCAGGTAGCCCGGGCCATCAGCAGGGGCTGGCACGGTCTCCTCGCGCTGCTGTGGCCCCGGCGTCACCTGTGCAGCTCGCCAGGCGCCTTCTCACAGCTGCGCGCCCAGCGCTCACTTCACAGCCCCAAGCGCCTCTCCATGTCCGTTCACCGGGCCACAGACGCGCAAGTGTGCGGTCTTGCCGAGAAAATTTTTATTTGTTTAATAAAGTATTAAGAATCAGATTAAGACAATTTGTTTCCGAGAACTGGTAGGTTTGGGTTTCCGAGAAGAGGAGCAAAATCCTTGAAAACATAAAATCTTACGTACAGCTTCTTGGTCCAAGCATCGCACCGAAGTCACACTCAAGCAATTTGGTAGCAAGTAAATTCTTTGAAAGAGGAAAAGAAAAGAGGCGGCACCACAGGTCGCAGAAGCACACGTGGATGGAGAGGCCTGTCTTCCCCAGCTTTGATACTGGATTTCTTTTCTTTCTTTTTCTTTCTTTTTTTTTTTTTTTGTATTTTAGGGAAGGGTCTACAGGGTGTTCAGGGTCTCACTACTACATCAGACTCGTAGTGATCCTCCAGTTTACAGCCTCCTAAGAGCTGGGATTACAGGCACACACCACCACGCCCAATCTCTATTGCCGCCTCAGCGTACCCCGGGGGCGGGGCTGGCATGGCAGGCCCGGGGATTGAACGGGCAACCCCTGAGCCTGCTTGCAGGCACCTTAATCTGCTGAGCTATTTGGCCTGCCCTTCTTGATACTTGAAAGGAGCTTCAGATCTTTGACTTTTCTCTCTACTGTTGGAGAAAACAGCTCTGACTTTTCACAGTGGAAGAAAATGCTGGGAGCCAATTCTCCTGCTGGGTGCAGGTGTTTTTCTCAGCAGTCGGAATAAATCTTCAGCTAATAAACAGTGCAATAAATCTGTTCTGATGTATCCTATTTCTTAAATAGTACAGCAAGGGAAGAAGGAACATTTAAGCTTGGATTTTGTCTCTGTAGCCAACTAGGGATCAAAATGAATACCATTTCACACATTCCAGAAGGGCCATTAATCTGGATCTTAGAAAGCACTCTCAGGACACTGGCTAATTAAGTCAAACTAAGGATTTGAAGGCATTTCTTACTCTAACTATATACAGAAAGACAGTCATGTTTGGAAAAGCAGTGTAAATTTCTATGAAGCTTCATAACTCTGACCCTCCTTCCCCTTTACCCCTTCTCTGTCACAGCTGTTTCAGTTTGCAAAAGAGAAACCCATGCCAAGAATTCTACTGGACATGAGCTGCTTTAATCTTTGTGTGTACCTTGGAAGGAGGAAGCTAGTTTCCCCTGGCAACGTGGATCGCCAAGCCCCGCGCACTTCATCTTCGCAGGCACGGGGTTTCCTTTAGAGGTGCAGCGGGGTTCATCAGCATGGGAGGCAGCCGTAGCTGAGCAGGCAGGCTGCAAGGCTGCTTGGCACAAACTTCTGGATCTACAGTTGGCCTAGGTAGGCTTAGCATGGATGCACAAAGTGGAATAAAACATGAGCACGGCGGGGCAGAGGACAAGGTGGCAAGGAAACAGTCTGTCACAAGGGAGGCAAAATGCGCTTTCTGCTCAAGTTCAAGGTTCAGGATGACAAATAACGAGGGAAAATCCCCAATTTGAATTTTGGAAAATGTGCACATGACAACAACAACTGCACTGAAGGCCTTTCCTATCAGAACGGTGTTTTGCATGTAGCCCAGGTTTAACAAACTGCAGGTCTCCATTTTACAGATAAGAAGACTGAGGCAAGTGTCAGAAAGCAAGTATGTGGCAGAGAAATCTGTGTTAAAGTTGTTTTTTTTTTTCTCTGTATTTTAGGGAAGGGTCTACAGGGTCACTTTTCTTTCTTTCTTCCTTTTTTTTTTTTTTCTTAGTGGTACTGGGGATCAAACTCAGGATCTTGCACTTGCCAGGCAGGTACTTATGCCGCTGAGCTGTATCCCTAGCTCCTCAGGGTCTCACTTTAAAACCAGACTCATAATGATCTTTCTATTTACAGCCTCCCAAGTGCTGGGATTACAGGCACGCACCACAAGTCCAGTCTTAATCACTGTCTCAGTGTGCCCCAGGGGTGGGGCTGGCATGGAAGGCCCAGGGATTGAACCCTTGGCTCTTGCACCTGCTTGCAGGTGCTTTAATCTGCTGAGCTATTTGGCCAGCCCCCTTTTTTATTTTTTTTGAGACAGGGTCTCACTGTGCAGTTCAGGCTGGCCTAGTGCTGACTTTTCTAGTCCTTGGCCTAGTCTTGCCCTCACAGAGATCCCCCTGGCTCAACCACCCAAGTGCTGGGATTACAGGCATGTGTCGTCCAGGGCCAAGACAGCACAACCAAGCATCTGGGGCCGAGAGGGCATGCACGTTGTGTGGGGCCGGGCATCAAACTTGGGTCCTTGTGCTTGCCAGGTAGGTGATTATGCCTCTGAGCTGTCTCTCCAGTCCCTGGGTTAAAGTTTAAAGTTTGGGTTAAAAGCCAGACATAGTGGCACACACCTGTGTTCTCAGGTACTAATTGAGGCAGAGGAACTGCAAGTTTGAGGCTAATTTGAACAAATTAGGAAGACCTTGTCTCAAAAGACAAAGAAAAGAAAAATGATTGTGGATATAATTTAGTGGTAGAGTGCACAAGGCCCCAGATCCAATCTTTAGTACAAAACAAAACAAAACAAAACAGAAGTTATACAGTAATTTCAAAACACTGGTACATGTTGAAGACTAAAATCAGACCCCTATCACCATGAACTAATGTCAGAATGTATCAAATATTTATTTATTTGCAGAACTGGGGATTGAACTCAGGCCCTTGCATTTGCCAGGGAAGTGCTTATTCCACTGAGCCATCTCCCTAGCCCCTCAAATATTTAAATATTAAAACATGAACACTAAATCTGTTGGAGGCGAAAGTAGGTGGAAATCTTGAAGATACAGGGGTAGGGAGAGAGTTCACTGTTCAAAAAAACAAACTACCTGGAAAATACTTCAGGAATCAACAACTGGGATCTCATCGTTTTGAAAAGTTTCTGTAAGCCAAAAGAAATCACCAACACAGTAAAAAGAAAACACACAAACTGGGAAAAAATTTAGCCAACTGTCCCTCAGACAAAGGACTTCTATCTAGAACATACAAAGAAGTTTAAAAAATCAGTTCCCCTGTACTTCTGCATAATTCTATGAGAAGAAAGATTTGCACTAATAACGTTTGGACAGGATATTCTGTCAGCTTCTTGTACTATGGACAACCACTAGGAAAATAACAATGTAGAAAGTATTAATTATTGAAAGTGTACTATAATTCATCTTAAAAATAATAAGAAGTATACAGCTACATCTTCTTAATTCATTGATTAGAGGCATCTGCTGTAATAGTGTTTGTAAATAGAATATCATGTATGCACCTTGTATGACAAAAAACCACTATGAAAACAATATGCAATGTATTAATTGTTGAATCTGTCCTGCTAATTTGATTTGAAACTGTCTCATTGCTATGTGTTCTTATAAATAAAAAAAAAAGAAAAATGTATCTGAAAAGACACAAAATTTTCATGTCTTTTATTAGCACCTAAAAAAACCAGTTCCCCCAAATACGAAGACTCAATAAAAAAAATGGGCACTGAGATGAATACACACTTCTCAGATGAAGAAATACAAATGGCACATATATGAAAAAAAAGTTCAACATCATCGGTCATTCAAGAAATGCAAATTAAACAACAGTGAGAGTCCATCTCATCCCAGAAAGAATGACTATCATCAAGAAGTCAGCCAGGGCCTGGGTAGATAGCTCAGTAGAATAAGCACTGGCAAGTACAAGGCCTTGAGTTCAATGCCTGGTTCTGCAAGGAAAAAAAAGTCAGCCAATAACATGCTAGAGGAGGCTGTGGGGAAAAAGAAATCCTTCTCCACTGTCGGTGGGAGTGCAGACTGGTACAACCACTATGGAAATCAGTGTGGGGATTTCTCAAAAAACTAGCACTCAGCTATTCTGCCCCTGTGTATTTTCCCAGAAGAACTGAAAACATCATACCACAGTGACACATGGGCACCCATGTTTATAGCGGCACTATTTATCACAGCTAAGTCTTGGCAACAACCCAAATGCCCATCAACTGAGTACGGATAAAAACAAGGTGGCATTTTTATACAATGGAGAATTAAGCAACTATAAAAAAGATAAACTCGAGGCTTTTATCAGGAAATGGGTGCAACTAGAGGCCACACTCATAAGTGAAATACGTCAGACCCGCATGTGCAAACATCATATTGTTTCGCTAGTGTAAGAACCTGAAAAAGTAAATAAAATTTGAAAGGTACAATAGATACTGTGAAAGGGAAAGACACTGTTCCAAGGCAAGGAACAACTGAGATTGGGGAAAGGACGAAAGAAAGAAGGGAAAACATTTATTTATGTATATATAGGAAAGCTTGTATAATTGTACTGCTAATTTCTGCTGGTCTTTTTTTTTTTTTTTTTTTTAATGTATTTGGTACAAGGTCTCACTGCTCAGCTCAGACAGATCCCTCATCGGGATCCCCCTGTTTTTAGCTTCTCCAGCGCTGGGATTATAGGCCTGGGTCACCACACTTGGTCACCGGCTCAGCATGGGGCTGGCGCAGCACTGAGGACTGAACCCCGGTCCCTGCGCTTGCCTAAGTGGGTATTTAGTTCACTGAACTATCTCACCAGCCCTTCTGCTGGTCTACTGAAAGGAGAAGTTAATATTTAAAGTTTTTCTTCCTTTTTTTTTTTATAGCTTGTTTTAAAACAAATTTTTGCATGCTTACATCAAGAATCAAAGACAACAATTTGAAGACAACATCATGTAATAAAACAACCAAGTTGAATTCCTACTATTATTATTTTTTATTTTATTTTATTTTTTTGTCTTTTTGAGATAGGATCTCACTATGTAGTTCAGGCTGGCCTTAAGCTCAGGCTGGTCTCAAACTCACAACAATCCTCCTACCTCAGCCTCCAGTGCTGGGATTACAGGCATGCGCCACCACGCCCAGTCTGAATTCCTATTATATAGTGAAATTCTGTATTGTTTCTAATTTTTTTTTTTTATTTATTTAGTACAGGGTCTCACTATACACACTGGACTCATAGTTATCCTCCTGTTTTCAGCCCCCCCAAATGTTGGGATTACAGGTGTGTGCCCAATCTCAGTCACTGGCTCATTGTGCCCTGGGGGTGGGGTCCCGGCTGCTACACTCTGCCTAAGCAGGCACTTTTTAATCTGCTGAGCTATCTGGCTGGCCCTGTTTCTAATGTTTTTGTTTATGTTTTACTATTTTTTTTATTCTCTTAAATAAAACACTCAGTGGGAGAACACAGGGTTTGTAACTCACAGGTAGAATTCATATGTAGCATGCACAAAGCTTTGGGTTCATTGCCAAAACAAAACAAAAACCTCAAACAATAATAAAACTCAGTGTCTTAGCTACTTTCTTATTGCTGGGACAAAACACACAACACTCACAAGTTAAGGGTGGAAAGGTTTATTTTGTAAACAAACAAGTGGCTGGGCCCAGGGCAGGGCAGGTGACAGGAGAGTGTGGACAAGGAAACAGTCTGCAGTAGGCAGGCAGGACACAGCAGGCAGGGAGCCTTCCTTTCCCTTTTTATGGCATCCAGCATGCAAGCCTATTGGTTGGTGCCACCTTCACTCAGCCTGGGCCTTTCCATTATCCACACCCAGAGCAATGGTAAACCGAGCAGGGAGTAATCCAGTCACCACACACCTTTAATCCACTATTACACAGCGATGGTCCAGTGCTTCCCCAGAGCCCACCTATGAGCACATCAAGGTTGGGGAGAACATCTAGCTAGATGCTGTAACATTCTTTTACATTTCCCTCTGTAGTTCTGAGAGGCCGTCAGTCATTCTGAATAGTTATATTAGTTATAACTAATATAACAGTTACATTTTCTATGTGGCTGAGGGTCTTGCCAGTAGAGGCTAAACATTACCTAGGTGTGGTAATGTGCCCAACAGGAGGCTGAGGCAAGAGGATCACAAGTTCAAGCTCAGTGCATACTGAGTGACATCGTAAGGCTCTGTCTCAAAATAAGAAATTAAGACAGACTGGGGATATAGCTTAGTGTGAAGGCCTTGGGTTCAACACCCAGTACCATGAAAACACAATAAGCTTCATCACATTTAAAGTCACTCCCCCCCACACTCTCCTAAAATTATCTTTGTATTTCTTTTCGTCTTTCAATGTTATGCTGAGTAGTTAGCAACGTTTTACTCAAAGCTCACCCGTAGCAGGGTGACAAGACTAAGCTGCGGGCAAGGCGTGCGCCCAGGCCTGAGGCGAGGGGCCGCCGGCCCACGCGGTTTCCAGCTGGCTCTCAGGAGCATGACTCTGCTTCTCTCTGCCTGCTGTCCTTATGCTTCCAGTCCTTTTCCTTCCCTGAGTCTTCCTAGGGCTGTGGACAGTGCACCAGTTAGAGCCGCATGGAACGTCAATGCATAAGCCTGAAGGGGTGGCCCGGAAGAGCACCCTGGCAGGTTCCGTGAGCGCGCTCCTTTGTTTTCACATGTATACTTTAACAAGTACGACATACATAAAGTTAGGTAAGCCTGGGGAGAAGCTGACCAGGACCCCGGAATGAGAAGATACAAGCGTCCACCTAAATTTTCTACAATTTTTCTTTCCGCAGAATATTTATTAAAGTTAACATACAACTTCTATGTCATTTTGGAAGTCCTTTATTGTAAAAATAATTGTAATTTTTAGGCATGGTCTCACTATGTAGCCCAGGCTGGTCTTGAACTCATGGCAATCCTCCTGCCTCAGCTTCTGAAGTACTGAGATTACAAGTAACAGTCACCATGCCTGGTTTAAAATGATTCCTTTGTCTGATCTCAAACATCATTATTCTGGACCTCCACATTGGATAAACTCCATTTCCCCTCAAGACATAAGTTTCCTGCTGTATTTTTGAGGTAGCGTTTAGCGTTTTTATTATTTGTGTAGCATGTGGTGGATAAGGTTGTATCAACAACTCCAGTGATCCCCCCTGCCCACGAATGCATGAAATTATAGAAGAGTGAGACGGGGGTCCCTGCTGGTCTCCAAGCTCCTGGTACACCAGGGTTAGCACCGAGCCTTCTGTCAGGGAACCTTGTCACCAACCCACGCAGCTTGGCTACCCGGGACACCCTGCTGGCAGGCACCACCCTGCTGCTTCCGTCCACCTCACGGTGGCCCCACTGCTCACTTGAGGCTCGTCCTGTCCAAGAGGGTGGGGTCAAGGAAACTTTCCCCAGCAGCGAGACAGAGGCGTGCGAGCAGGCACATGCCCATGCACGTGTGGTTTTACTTCTCATATCCTGGCACTGCCCTGCTGCCTTCAAAAATTTCCATCAAGCCATTTTTTCCCCCTGTGGAAAGGAAATACCTTAAGTACCCATTAGCATCTGTTTATACTGTTCTACTGTTGAATTTTTTTTTTTTTCCTATGACGGAAGATGTTTGGCTTACCCATTGTAAAAGCCTTGCTACACATTTACATAGGCTTGTCACTAATCTTTCTTTTTCTTCTTTTTTTTTTTGGCAATGCTGGGGACTGAACCACTAAGAAGGCATTCTACAATGGAGTTATATCCCTAGCTCCTTAATCTTTTCCTTAATAAGAAAATAAAAGATTGAGTCAGGCATGGTGGTATACCAGGAATCCTAGCATTTTGGAGGCTGGGGCAGGAGAACTGAAAGTTCAAGACCAGCCCAGGCAACTTTTCAAAAATGTGAAAAAAAAAAAAAAAAAAGAAGCTGGGGATGTTAGCTCAGTACAGAGATGTTGGTTCAACCCCTGTACCATCACCACCTCAAAACAGAATGAAACAATTCAAGGTCAGTTTTATGTTCTGGCATCTTTTTGCTTCAAATATAACTTAAAATACAGTCATATGGTGTGGTAGGCAAACACAGTGAGGGTACAGTGAAACACAAGTAGTATTTTACATGACTTCTGTCAAAATTCCCATAGATCAGTACTGTGACAATGTACTCTATTGTTTAACAAACTAATCCCAATCATCCCTTAATCTATTTTATGGGAATTCAAGCTGGCCCGCTGGGTTGTAGACAGGAACTCTGAATGTTAAAAATCAATTATATTCTTTTTTTTTTGGTACTGGGGATCAAACTCAGGACCTTATGCTTGCCAGGCAGGCAGGCGCTTAAGCCACTGAGCTATCTCCCCTGCTCTATATTCTATTCTTTTTCTCCTGTATTTTTTAGGGAAGGGTCTACAGGGTCTTCAAGGTTTCAGTACTATTGGACTCATAGTGATCCACCTGTTTACAGTCTCCCAAGAGCTGGGATTACAGGAGCATGCCACCACACCCAGTCTCAATTGATCTCTCAGTGAACCCTGTGGGCAGGGCTGGCAGGGCAGCCCAGGGATCAAACCCCTGGCCCCTGCGCCTGCTTGCTGGCACTTTAATCTGCTGAGCTATTTGGCTGGCGCTTTCTATATTCTATTCTTAGCAGAGGAGGAAGCAGAGGTTGGGAATATGTGCATACACAGACCCACATCAGGCTGCAGCCCAGTCCAGAACTGCTGCTTGTTACTGAGTTGAGTGGCTCCCTGTGTCTGTCCCTCAGATGTGCACGGTGTCTCCTCAGCCTCACAACATTGCTGCTACAACCTCCTTCTTTTTTTTTTGGCAGAACTGGGGATTGAACTCAGACCCTGGCACTTGCCAGGTAAGCACTTATTCTACTGAGCCATCTCCCCAGCCCTACATCCTTCTGCTTATGGAAAAAAAATCTCTTTCTTGTGTTTGGGGATTTCAAACTTATAGCACAGCAGCTGCTTCCAAACTTTAAGAACAAAGTTTACGCACATGTGCACACGGGCGGGTGTGTGTGCACACATGAGCACATGGAGGCAAACGCACCAGGTCCCCAGCACAGCACGATGCACACAGCCCGAGTCCCAAAGCACACCGGGGGAACGGTCTTCAGCTTGAGCTTCTTTTGATGATGCCAAAGGGCTCAGGAGCAAAGTGCTTTGGGAGAGACTCAGCTCAGTGAGTGTCACTTTCAGACAGAACGGTGAGGGTGGCCACCTGCTCGTCACATGGCTTTTGCAGTAGACCCTTTGAAGCATGAAGATAATTCATTTCTCCTCCTGAGACTTTTCTTTTCTTTGTTTTTTGGTAAGATTATTGCTAATTAAGGTGTGGGGATAATGTATCATAGAAGACGAGCAGTATCACGTGAGGGAGATAATCGGAGAATCAAAACAAAAATCTGTATTAGCTAAAAACCAGATTCCGGGGCAGGGTGGGTATTAACACATTTTTTTCACAGAGCCTGACACATTTTCTGACTGCCCTCAAAAGCAGGAATGGAAAAAAAACAGGCACCCAGCTGCGGAAGGAAGCTGGGATCTTGGGCTCACGGGGCTTAATGTCTTTACAACTGGGCAGGCCATCAGGTGCCCTTTCCGGAATAGGCCAAGGAAGACAAGTCCAGTCTGGTTTTCCAGGCTTCACTCAGCTCTGTGGCCAGTAGCTCATGCAGGGACACGCCATCGTGGGAGTACACCCAGTTTTTCCCAGTCCAGTCATAGCGCTTGGGTCCACTGGAAGACAAACAAATATATGGAGACCCTTGAGGACGTGCTATCAGAGAACCACTAGGTCACTGTGTGGACCCTTAAAGACTGCAAGGTGTTTGGTCTCAGTCCTGGGTCACTACTGGGAGGATGGGGGGACCTTTCGGGGGAGAGGCCTGGTGGGAGGCAGCCAGGTCCCTAGGGGAGTGGGGCTGGGATTCGAGCTTGCCTTCTGCCTCTCTTCGCCTTCAGGTGACAAGCAGACTCCTCCGCCATGGGCTTGCCACCATGGTGTCCTACCTCACTAGGCGACTGTGGACTGAAGTCTCTAAGACTGTAAACCAAATAAATGCACCCCCTTTGGAGCTTATTTTATCCCAGGATGGTGAGCTAACACACAGGTTTTGCCAAGAGAATTACTCTACCCTTACTGATGAGTTTCTACATCACATTCTTATTTCTTATCTTTTTCTACCTTCCATATGCAATTTGCTGTCTTGAAGCAGTGTATATGAAATCTTGACCATTCTTTTTTTTTGTATACAGGATCTTACTATGTAGTTCAGGCTGGCCTTGAACTCACTATGTAGCCCACGCTGGTCTCAAACTCACAAGGATCCTCCTGCCTCAGCCTCCTGAGTGCTGGGATTACAGGAGTGCACCACCACACCTGACAAAATGATCATTCTTGTGCCACTGACAAGACTGACTGTGGCCTCCCTATACTAGTATGCACTCCCAGTTCTCTTCATGGCCTTGGCAACTGCCTAAATTATTATTAAAAATAACTTTTAAAATTTAAATTTAAATCTATGAAATAGAGCTTGATGGGATAGTTCATCTTCCTTGAGCTCATTTAGTTAAAAAATAAATAAATAAATGACTCATGGACTTCTCTTTGGGAATGGGTGAGTGTCCCGAAGGCCTCTGTATAGGGCTAGGTCTCCAGGATGGCGGGGCCACCTAAAGAGAAGTGGCCCAGGGGACACCCCGAGCTGAGCAGGGTATGCTCATGAAAGAAACCATGGACCCCCACCCAGCCTGGACCTGGCGTGAGATGTGACGGTCACCCCCTCACATGATTCTGGGGCGATGTGCCGCCCTTACAAGAGACGGCAGCACATCTGCTCCTGTCAGCCCAGCCTTGGGCTGTGACACTCCAAGACTCCGAGGGAAGCACACTGCTTCTCCTTAGAAGGCCACAGTAATGTAACACAGCCCAATTCCTGCTCTGAATCCTTTCCCAGGGAACTGTCCTCACTCCTCGACGCTGCCCAAGGGCTCCGAGGGCAGGAGTCCCCGGACAGCTCCCTTCTCTGCCCTATGTCTTCCTCCAGGTGGGCAGGGTGGCTAGGAGACACCAGTCCCCCAGTTGTGGGAAAAGTTGTCACATGAAAGAAAAAAAAGAGAAAAGAAAAAACTAGAAACCCAGTCATATGTGAGAGTGGGTTTTCTCACAGCTGAGACATGGTCCCTGACACTCCCAGCTTGAGGGAGGAGATGATTATTTTGGTCCACAGCTTCAGTGGATTCGCCCATGGTTGGCAGGAGCAGCAGGGCACAGGAAAGTTCACAGCACAGAGGGATGGACCAAGAATGCACCCGCCCCAGCCCCGCCCCCAAATGCACATTCAGCTACTGCACCTGTCAGGACTGTGTGGAACCCTATAACCAATGACCTTCCGGACATGAGACTTTGGGGAGCACTTCTGATCTGAAACAGAGTACCTTTGAAAAGTACTAGCTTTTTTGGGTACCGGAAATTGAACTCAGACCCTTGCGCTTGCCAGGCAGAGGCTACCCTGCTGAGCTATGTCCCCAGCTCCTGTGGGCAGCCCAGGGTAGCCTTAACCTTGTGGGAATCCTTCTGCCTCAGTCTCCTGAGGACTGGGATTACAGATGGGCACCCAATCTTAATCTGGGATTAAGAATCAGCAAACTGAAAAGCCTTCTGACAAATAGAAAAGCAGAGGAATATTTATTTATGAGCATAGCAGCTATGACAATAGTAGCTACTCAGTAGATTTTTCCTTTTCCCTATTTCACATTAATCCTTGGGATGTTTACTATAATTATCTAGTGGTATATACTTTCAGCGAGTATTGTTTGTTTTCGTACTAGGGCTCCACCCAGGCTCCATACATATGAGGCAAGTGCTTTACCACTGTGCTGCATCCCCTGGTTATACCTTTTAAAAAACTGCAAATACAGGGGCTGATGAGATAGCTCACCAGACTAAAGTGTCTGCTTAGGAAAGCTTAGGCAAGTGCAGAGACTGTGGTTCGATCCCCAGCACCACATGCTGTGCTAGTCCTGCCCTGTGGCTGAGCAGGACACAGACTCCTGCATGGTGGTGTAGGCCTGTAATCCCAGTGCTGGAGAGGCTGAAAACAGGAGGATCACTATGAGTCCGATCTGCATAGTGAGACCCTGTGACAACCAAATACACTTTTTAAAAAAACTGCAAATCCTATTAGTGTTTCAAGGAATTCCAAATAGCTTATGCTTTGCCTTCCCAGTGCCCAGTCTTATGTTGTCTTTGGGGCGCTCGTGAACGACCTGGGCAGGGTGGGCACCTCTCCATCCCTGTCTTCCAACTACTGCCGCAGCTGCAAAGCCGCAGGTCTCAGTTTTGAGGTGCAGGCTGTCTGGGCCCCAGCGGTACTTGGCACAGGTGGGAGGGACCACCCCTGGTGGCAACTTAGATACCTGGGTCCCACCTGCACCAGGCTGTTGGTCCAGTCCTGCCAAGGGCACTCAACTGAACTTCCATTGAGATGCTAAAAAACAAACTTTAATTTGCTTTGAGGACAAAGTATAACTTGTTCAGATGCTGCAATATTAAAATGAGGTTTTTTTGGACTAAAGTACCAGGGCCAGGGAGATGGCTCGGTGGAGTAAGGGCTTAACTGGACTAAAGCGCCTGCTTGGGCAGAGTGCAGCAGCCAGGGTTCAATTCCCGGCTTGCTGTGTAGACCCCGTCCCCAGGGGCATGCCAAGATGGCAATTGAGACTGGGTGGTGGCCTGTAATCCCAATACTTGGGAGGCTGAAAACAGGAGAATCACTATGAGCCCGATCTACAGAGTAAGACCCTGTAACCCTACCCTAAAATTAAAAAAAAAATTATTTGCGTTTACTGCACTGGGGATCAAATCCAGAGACTCACAGATAACTAGGTAAGAGCTTAGCAAGGAGCTAGACCCCCAGTCCCCAAGCAATCATCTTCTTTCACAGAAACTGTCCAGGCTGGGCTCTGAACAGGCATGAGCTTTTCCCCTTGGACCTTGTTAACATCCTGCTGCCTGCTAATTGTAGCAAGGTATCAGCAAGGAGGTTGTGGAACTAGAGGAAAGCTTCCTGCCACGTGCAAGATGGCTGCGGGACACCAGGAGCTGGGCGTGGTGAGCATGCCTGGAATCCCAGCACTAGGCTGAGGCAGGAGGATCCCCCTGGTTTGAAGTTTGAGGCCAGCCTAAGCTTTATAATAGTGAGTGCAAGGCCAGCCTGAAGCGTAACAGTGAGGCCCTGTCTCAAAAAATAACAAACTAACCAACCAACTACCAGGAAAAGGCCACTTGGCTGATGCGAACACGTAGGATGATCCTTCTCAAATGGCTCAGGGTGCTTCAAAGAAAATAATTAATTAATGTTACTGTGGACTGAGCCCAGGGTCTTTGCACTGAGGTACATTATAACAATTTTTTTTTTCCAACAGTGTCTCTCTAAGTTCCTAAACTGTAGGCTGGGCTTGAACTCCGCATCCTCCTGCCTCAGCCTCCCAGAGTGTAGATTCTAATTTCTGCGCTTACCTGGAGGGAGAAGATAACCAGATCTGTTTGTTTGGGGTCTGCTTGTTGATCACGTAGGTTCCCAGATCTCCTCCCAGCTTAACTGTCAGGACACCACTCTAGTTCAGGTGGAAGAGAGAGGAAGAAAATAAAAACAGTCGAAGCCAGTCCTTGGCCACTGATTGATTTTTTTTTTTTTTTTTTTGCAGAACCGGGGATTGAACTCAGGTCCTTGCGCTTGCCAAGCAAGCGCTTATTCTACTGAGCCATCTCCCTGGCCCCACTGATTGCTTTGTACTCTGCTATCTCTCGTCCTTTTCATGACTATGAATATGCAGTATGTATCATAAAGAAGTCTTCTTGGGGCCAGGAATGTGGCTCAGTGGCACAGTTGTGTGCTCGACAGGAGGGACGCTTTGGATTCTATCCCCAGCACCAAAGAGAGAAAAAGACTTTAATTTAGTATTAAAAAACAGATCACATAGAAAGAACAAGGCCCTGGGGACCGGAACAGGATTGGTCATAAGGCTGACATCTGTCTGTCTCCTGGTGCTCTTCCGGCTCCCCGTGAACCCCGTGATGCGGTGGCCTCATCAAGGACTTGGCTCTGGTGATGCCACTGCTGGCTCGCTGCCCCCAGGCACCCACGGAGCACTCATGGAGGGTGCTAGGGATGCAGACGCCAATGCCAGCGTCCTCGGTCAGCACAGCACTGCACCGGACAGGTCTGTTACAAAGGAAAGAAAGAGGGAGAGAGGACAGCTATCAGTCTGTCTGCTCTTCTGGTCTTAGGAGAGCTGGTGTCGGCCATGTATGAGGAAGGCAGCAACTCCAGGCTGTGGGCTACCTTCAGGCCCTTCAGCCCTTCCCACTATCTGACCACCCTCAGACCCTCCTCCAAGGCTTGATTCCCTGTAAAGAGGCTTGAATTCTCCAGAGATGGTGGGTCCACTTCTGGCCCGAAAGTGCTCATTTAAATCTGAAAACACTTTCACAAGGAAAGCTTCTACTAGCCAGGCCAGGCCTGCACTCTTGAGACAGCAGGATTGCACCTTGCACCGCAGCGCTACACTGAAGATCCTCGGAGAAAATGGGAGCAGGGTGGCCTTTCTCTGTGCCCCTGGGGGCCCTCCTCCAATCAGAGGTCTCTGGTGACACTCCAGATGCACTTTTAACGAATACAGAGTGGTTTAAATGCAGGAGGCTGTAACAGTGCGGGGACCACTGAGCCTGCTCCCACTGAAAGAAGACAATTTGCCTCCACTGTGATGCACTTTTGCCCTGCTTCTGGGAGTTCTGATTCTCACACACAGCTGGCTGGGAAAATGCTCTATGCCCTAAACTGGCTTTAAGCAATGCAACGAGTCTAGCCCAGGTGCTGCTGTGTAGCTTTTTGAGCAAAGGAACAGGTCAGTGATGTCCCTCCTACAGCTCCCCACCTCCAAGCATGAGTGAGGGAGGCTGAGAGACTGCATTGTTGGGCAGGACTGAGCATGAGAAATGGAGTCAGAGTGAGGGTGCAGGTGGGGGGTAGAGTCAGGAAAAGGGGGGTGGGGGAGGGTCTAAGGGGAGAAAAGTTAGACAACAGAATTGAAGCAGCTGACCCAAAACACAAGACATGTCCTCCAGCTGTGTGAGGCAGCCTCCTCCAAACTAAGAAGCTCCTTGTTACTAGAATCTGGGACTCTTTCTGTAGACCTTGCGAGTCACAGAGGTGCTACTGTGCCTCCTACCAGCCCGCGCACAGGAGTCGAACAGTTCTTGCCATTCTCACAGTCACTCAACCCTGAGACACTTCCCCCTCTGCAAATTAATAAAACCCGGCTTCGGCCCTGCATGGTGGGTGGCCTTTGTTCCAGCTGGACCTAGGACCTGCTTGGCTCCCCACAGCTGCAGATATGTCTTTGTCTCTATGTGCACTGAGAGTTGCACTGGAAGTGGTAGACTGGAATCTACTTGGGAGAAGTACAGTAACTTTTCCTGAGGATTACAATTTACCAACTTCGCCTGACCACGACGAGGACCAGACTGGCTTCCTATATTTGGTACCCGGCAAGGGCCTAAACTCACAACCGCCACTACCCAGAATTAGGTGCTGGCAATCCCTGGAGCTTGCTCAGATGGGAGGCGTCAAGGGTAACAATGGGCAGTCACCTTCCTTATCTGCAGAAGAACAATTCAGCCAATGGACTATAATGATGTTCAAAGGGGCAGCAATGCATGTGTCCTTTAGAAAGGTTACAATACTCAAATAATTAATTTTATCCTTCCCTTCCTAAAGCTGGAGCTCTGCCGGTCTGGGATAGAGTGTATAACAGCTTTTAAAAACTAAAAAACGGGACAAAAAAACTCCCCCAGAGACCATTAAATCAGTATTTTTGTCTTTGCAAGCTCACTGGGCAAAGAAAGCAGACCAGCTGCAGACATCCTCAACAAAAGAGTCAAACTCGTCTGGTGAAACACAGCAGAGTATGGCAGGTAACTGAAGAAGAAAGCCTGACAGAACCTGAGCTACGAGTCAGGTTGCTACAGTGTGGGCTGCAGGAGAAAAATGAAGCTTGTTTAAAAAGTTCAGCTGAAAAATAAATAAAAAATAAAAAGTTCAGCTGATCAGCCGATTTCGCTTTTAGGAAATGTTCTGAAGGAAATGCAGCATATTTCCATGTGCTCAGCACCCTCTGCTTCACCCTCTACATCCAGTGTGGAAGCTAACACCCCTGCACCCCACGCTCCACCTCCTGCTCAAAGGCCCCTCCGAGTCAGCTCAGGGGAGACCTCCCTCCCCCTCCCACAAGGCAGTGGAAACACTGCGATGCGGTTAGCTGTGCACGGCCCACGTGCTTTCCGGTCACTGAAGACACAGGCCCTGAAAGCCCTAACTGGAAACGCAGTGTGCATGCGGCTTTTAGTTTCTTTTTGAGACAAAGCGTTGTGGACAGTGGCGTCCAAGGTCCTTACACATTACGCCGCTTAGAGAATATATACATGAGGATTCAACTGGTGCCAGGAGATTTGATCCATCTCGCTCGTACGTGCTTCTCATGGGCGCAATAGCTCCATTTGACAGTTAAGGGCACTCATGTCGGAGTAGGCACTGATTGATCGGGTTAGTGAGGATGAACATCTTAAAGCTCTTTACGGATGAAATGTTATCAGGCACAGGCGGGTGCTGACTTAGTTCAAGCGCAAGGGCCAGGGTGATGGCTCAGTGGAATAAGTGCTTCCTTGGCAAGTGCAAGGACCTGAGTTCAATTCCCAATTCTGCCGGAAAAAAAAAAAAAAAATTCAAGCGCGAGCACAGGTGCTTCTTGGCGTGCAGTGTAAAGAACTTAAGTGCTACAAGGGCCTACAAGAGGCAGTGACTAGGCAGATTTTTCACAACAAGGCGGCTGATATTCTCATTTGCCAACTAGCACATGTGAAGGCCAACAGTCAGTGTAAATGAGTCTTAGTTTCTACTTTTCATACTAAAGGTGTATCTGCTTACTGTTGTGCTTGCCAAGATGTCAACCTACCGCTCATGCGTTGGTGCTCATGGCACAGGCTATATCCCCAAATCTTTTTTTTTTGGCCAGCTCAGCCCACCCTGGGGGCGGGGCTGGCATAGCGTGTGGTGCCAGGGATTGAACTGCAGCTCCTATGTTTTGCCTAAGCAGGCGTTTTAGACCACTGAGCTATCTCGCCGGCTCTATAGCCCCAAATTGTGCCACTAAATTCAATACGATCACATGTTTCATTGGGGGAAACAGGGACACACCGTTGGCACTGCCCTATGCCTCCCAAGATGCCAGCCCCTTTGGCTACTTGACCAGGTCCTGATTTACCACCTAATCCACATCTGCATTGCATGAAAGGTTCCACTGGGCAAAAGATTCTAAATCTCAGTATCATAAAGATAGAAGACTCTTGCTGGAAATGGGTCAGTGGCCAACACCTCTGGGTTCCAGCAAACAATGGAGGATTGGTCAACCAGTACTCTAATGACTTAGACCCAGCTGAGCTAGTAGAGCCAGTTACATCCAGTCCAAACCAGACAAACAACAGTCCCTCTGCTGGGATGGGTGCATGTACAACCTCACATCCCTCATAGAACAGACTAACCAGAGGGCAGGATTAGATTTGCCAACAGCTTCTCACATTCTTTTTCTTTCTTTTTTTTTTTTTTTTTTTTTTGCAGTACTGGGGATCTAACTCAGGACCTTGCACTTACCAGGCAGGTACTTATATTGCTGAGGTATCTCCCCAAGCCACATTCATTTATTGGGAGGAGAAAAGCCCATTTTTATTGACTAGAATCTACAGCCACTCCTGGTGGAAAGCAAAGGGATAGTTATTGGAAAAGCAAGCTTCATTTCTAAAGGCCTTACTGTAATACCAACCCTAACAGATGGGGACTGTACCCAGGAAATAGCTATAGTGCTATGTTTAACTGGAAGTTGGTGGTTGAACCTGGTGATCTGATTGCTTGGGTCTTGCTTTTTTCCAAAACTCAGCCAACTCCTGCCCTTAACCCTTCATAAAACTCAGTTAGAGATGAGCTTGTAAGCAAAGAAATTTTTTCCCCCAGGATGCTTCAGTTTATAGACCTACTTGTACTATTCAGTTAAATGGGACTGATGGGTACAGGAGCTGATGCCACCACAGTAAACAGCCAACTGGCTGTCTGCCTGGCCCACTGGATGCACCTGCATTGCTTAAAGCCAGCTGAGTGGGTACAGCACTTTCCTAGCCAGCTCTGTTGTACCAGTGCACTGAGAAATAGGGCAAAGGAGGCCAACTATCTTCTTTCAATGGGAGCTGTCTCACCAGCACTCTATGTAATGGTAATGACATAACTGCTTCGGATGGGAAGGGATGACACTGCCAGTTCCATTATTATTATTATTTTGTGGGCTGGGACAAAACTCAAGGCCCCACGCATGTTGTGAAAGGGTCTACCGGTAAGCTACATCCCAGGCCTGCTGTATTAAGCATTTTAAAGCACACAGCTCAGTGGTGCCAAGTACCGCTGCACTGCTGTGCACCATCTCCAGAGCCTCTTATTTTGTATCACTGAACCTCTACACTCATTACGTACTAATTATCTATCTTCCAGCCCTTGGCTTGCCTACTTTCTGTGACTTTCTGTGTGTGTTTGGTAATGGGGATGGGCATTAGAACACCCAGGGGTGTTCTACACTGAAACTATATCCCCAGCCCTTTTACTTTTTCTTTGAGAGAGGGTCTAGCTAAATTGTTCAAGCTGGCCTTGAATTTGTGATCCTCCTGCCTCAGCCTCCCCACCACGGAGGTTACAGGTGTGTGCCACCTGGCCTGCTGTGGAAAGACACATGAGTCAGGAGGCTTCATACACGCCCAACTCCCCCTAAGGAGTAAGGCTGATGAGTGGGGAGCACTTCCAGTGTTTTGTTCTTTGGCGCTGGGACTGAATGCTTGCGAAGCAGGTATCCCACCACCGAGCCGCACCCCCAGCCCTGCGTTTCTTTGCATACCCCTAAAAGAAACCTGGAGAAGCACGGAGGGGTTCATGCCACCCATTTTGGTTTCTGTGGCTCACGGAAACTAGATAACTCAGGTAAGGACTCTCGGGAAATTCAACTCCAGGATGCCAAGCCATGTATTTGTTCCTTTATCTCATAAAGCCTGGGATGTAGCTTACTGGTAGACCCCTTCACAGCATGCATGAGGCCTTGAGTTTCATCCCAGCCCACAGGCAAGATCCTTGGCCTGGGATCCACAGGGGGGGTTGGGGGTCTGCAGCCCCCACTCTGTAGGTCACGCTGCGTTCACAGGTGAGCGTGGAGGTGCTCTCAGGAGAGTGCCCTGCACAGTCAGCAGATCCTTCTAGTGGGCTCGATCCCTGAAATGTCAGGAGCTCTCTGCTGCAAGGTAGCAATAGTTGGTACTGGAGTAAGAACTTGGCAACAAGCAAATTCCCCTTAAGACATCTAAGAGGCAAAGGGCTCTGCTCAAAAAAAAAAAAAAAAAAAAAAATCGAAGGCAGATTGAGAGTAACTGTTCAAATATCATGGTAAGGATCTATGGACACAGCTCAGCAGCACAGTGCCTCCCTGGCAAACACAAGGTCCAGGGTTCAATTCCTAGTAGCAACCCCCCTCAAGACCCCCCCAAACTTTACATCTGGTGATTCTAACAGCTATGTGGGTGTCCCTTCTAATCCCCAGCAAAGGGTGAGGCCTGTTCCCCCACCACCTGGCCACAAAGATCTGATGACAGGTCAGTGACCAGCTGCCTCCTGCTCCATTGGTAGGAGACTGGAGAACCTGGATTGGGCTCAAGGGAATTATTGCTTCCATCTATCTCCTTGGCCAGTAAGAGGTTGGTCAAAGAGCTGTAATGCTGAAAGGCATCGATGAAAACATGTTCTGGACAAGCCTGTGGGTCACATTTCAGTGCCACTCCAGAGATGGGACCAAGGAAGGGACAGTGTCCTCATGGCCAGGGAGCGTTGTGCAAATACACAAGAACAACATGTACTTATTCTCTGCTGCATGAGAGAAGGAAGGGTGTCTGTCTGCTTGGAGGACAGGAGGCCTTCCTGAGGAGGCAGACCCTGATGGCAGGAAAAGGTTACCCTGGGACAAAGCCCACGTAACTGTATTATAGGTCTTCCATCTGCTACCTGCCTTTTGAGTTACCTTATATCAGAAATATATTTATCAATGAGCATCTGAGGAACTCTAATCAGGCATTCACACTATAGGTCAGTTAATATTTCATGTGCTTAATTACAAATCCAAACTGGAAAGACAGCCTCCAAATACCTTTAGCTTTGGAAATCCACACTTGAAAATTTGCTAATCATAAGAAGTTTATTCAAATAACTTTCCCTTGTTGGGCAGAGATCCTCTGTGTAGCCTAGTTAGAGAAATGCAGGCACCTCTTTCCTTACAGGAAGGTATAATGGAAATCTGGAAAGCCTGTACCCTAAAACCCTTCCGAGATGCACTCTGGCCATGGGTCTTGGGCAGGTTCTGAGGCTCAGTATGAGCAGAAGGTTCGTCAGCTGATACAGACTAATTCAGTCGGCTAAAATGAAGCCAGTTGCTAGAACACGTTTGGCGCATTTGCTTCTAATGAAACATTCGTGCAAACTACTTGGGTCAAGCTGGGGCTTCCCTAGTCCTTGAAGGGCAGGGAGTGTGACTGCTTTCATGGCAGATGCAGCAGAGCTGAGCCCACGGGCTGGCACCCCTGTAGTCAGCCCCTGGTGGGGATGCAGGGCAGAGGAGGCCCCTAACTTGCTCCCTCTCATCCCTGCATGAGTAGTCAGGAGGAAACCCTAGTACGGGAAGCAGCCCAAGCAGTGTGGCTCTCCAGGCCTCTCTTCATAACCAGTTTTTATGAGGCTGATGCAATGCCTGCTACCCTAATGGGGCACCTTATAACCACTTTTTCAACTTTTATTTATTTATTTATTTATTTATTTATTTATTTATTTGGTACAGGGTCTCGCTATACAGCTCAGACCTGCAGTGCTCTTTCGTCTCAGCCTCCCTAGCTCTAGGCAGGTGCCACCTCGCCCGTTTGGGTGGCATGGCATGTGGTACTGGGGATTGAACTGGGTCCTTGAGCTTGCCAGGGACGCACTCAGACTGCTAAGCTATCTCCCTAGCTCTATAACCACTTTTTTTAAAAAAATGTATTCAGTACAGAGTCTCACTACACAGATCGGATTCATCATGATCCTCCTGTTTTCTGCCTCCCCAGTGCCAGGATTACAGGTGTACGCCACCATGCCCAGTTTTCTACAACTATTTTTTAATAGTACAGGCTGGCTTTGACCTCACTAGGTAGCCCAAACTTGCCTCAAACTCACAACGATCCTCCTGTCTCAACCTCCCGAGTGCTGCGATTGCAGGTGTGTGCCTGTGAGCTCATAACCACTTTCATAACATCGGCTGGACACTGCTGCGTTTTCTATTGCTGACAGCAGCCAATGCACTCATGGAAAGGTGTCTGGTCCTCTCTCGCCCGCTTACTTCTGTTTCTCCCACCTATTTCCCTACCACCAGGCCCCACACCTTCTCCAAGACTTTCCTGCCTTCTCCATCTTAAGGAGTCCAGTTTCTACGCAGTATCCTCAGCAACACCCAACACCACCACTTTGCCAGCTGACTGTCCTGCAGAATTCCATGATTTCATCTAAAATTGATACTTTATGCCAATTTTTAGTATTAATTTCTGTCATGAGGAATAATCTTTGCCTGGGATGTAGAAGCAGGGGAGAATTCTCCTAGGGGCAAGAGTCGCTCCAAGGCGGAAGCAGCAAATCCACAAAACACTTGCTCAAGTCTGCCACCTGGTGGCTAGATTAGAACTGCCTGGGAAGGCCTCGTTCTCTGCCCAGGGCACAACTCAGCAGTGAAGTCAAAAATCAATCCTTAGTCATGCTTTTAAAAATATGCTTCTTAAGGAGTCAACCTACCAAATCAAAATGGCCCAGAAGTGGGGTCCACGCCTGTGTAGTCTGAGTCATTCTTGGGCAATTACCTTACTCCTGCTTAAGAACTAAGGGTCTAGTTCAGTGTGCCCCTCACCAACCGGCTACATAAACAAATACCCAGGTCTCTCTAGATGTACCTCCGTGATGGCGGCATAACTCAGAGATTTTGTTTTCAGTGCTGGGACTGAACCCAGGGCCTCAGAATTGCTGGACAAGTGCTGTACCACTGAGCTATGCCCAGCCCCAGGGAAACTGTACGTTCAGTCAGAAATAGAAATAGAGGGGTTAGCCCAGAGCTACTGGGAGAGCTGCACTGGGAAACTGGGACTGCAGTCTTTTGGTTCCACTTATAACCCTATGCTGCCGAAACTTAACTCAGCCAGAGGGGCTAGCTTGCTTTTCTTTTTCCCCTCTCTCTTTTTTTTTTTGGTATTGTACTGGGAATTGAGCCCAGGATCTTTGTACTGAATTACAGTCCTTTTTTTTTATTTTGGGGTCCAGGGTCTTGCTAAATCACTATATTGCCCAGGCTGGGCTTGAACTTTTGGTCCTCATGCCTTAGCTTCCCAGAGTCCTGGGATTGCAGGCCTGGGATTATAGGTTCTTCTTTCTTTTTCTGTTGGGCAAGAGATTGAACCTCAGGGGTGCTCCACCACTCAGCTATATCCTCAGCCATTTTTTGAGGTAGGGTCTTGTTAAATTGTATGGGCTGGAACTGAACCTGGGGTCCTCCTGCCTTAGCCTCTACAGTAACTGAGGTTACAGGCCTGCACCACTGTACCTGGCTTGGAGGGGCATTCTTTATTTTTTTCATACTGGGGATTGAACTCAGGACCCTGCGCTCCCCAGGCAAGCACTTATTCTACTGGGCTATCTCCCTTGCCCGACATTCTTTATTTCAGTAAGCTACGAGTGTTAGGGAGGAACCAGAATAATCGAAGTAGGCCATGAGGTACCCCAAAGGAGACGTCATAATCCTCCAATGTGTAGGGCTTGTCTGCAAGGTCTTCAAAAAATTCTGCCAAGGAGTTCAGGGTCTCCTCTGCTAGTCTTTCATAGGTGGTCTCATCTAGACTCCTGTGGGGGAAACACAGCCATCAGACACATGATTACTAACCCACTCAATTTCAGTAACAGAAAATTCATGCATTTATTTTTTACTTAATTTTTACATTGGTGGGAAATATCTACTATGCATAGAGTAATAAACTGCATGAATTAAGAGAAATGTAAATCTTCCAAACAGACTTACATGCTTCCCATGCTTCTCTGGAAAACCAAATCCCCCTCCCCAGAGGCAGCTACACAGTCTTCTGTATTCTTCTAGAGTGTTATGCTCTTTTGAATGCATAAAGAAAACATATTGTACTTTCACTTCATATTATAAATGGTTCCTTATTAGCTTATGTACTGTCTTATGTACTTTATTTTACACTTGACCTAAGAGCTTTTAAATCCAGGAGAATAAACCTATAGGTCATGAGGCAGACACCAAATAGCTCCATTATGTGAGTTTCTGAGGGAGAAAGTAAAGCCCCAGTGGCTGACTTGTCCACTGACAGGCAGTTTTTATCAGGAAATGTTTGGTTCCATTCCGTCTCCTTGTAAATGTGCAAGATTTTGAGGAAAATCCTACCACATTTTGAGGAAAATCCCATTATCAAAGACATAGGATAGTGTAGGAGAGCCTTAAATAGCCCAGACTGCTACAGGCAAGAAGCAGGCTGGGAAGACTTCCCCTAGCCTGCATCCCCGCAGCCAGTGAGTCTAAGATGGGAACTCTAGCCCACTGTCACTCCTCCACCCAGCCCACCCCCTAGGGCAAGGGCACAGACCCGCAGGCTCTGGAGGGAGGGTCAGCCTGGCCTGGTGGAGTGTGATGGACATTTCCAGGGCAAGGAGAACAGAACGGGAGAGGTTAGCTGCTTAAGGAATTTAGGAGCACAAGAGAGACACACCTGACCCAGGAATCCAGTTCAGAGCCCAGAGCAAGGCCAATGAGTCCTGCACAGTGACCCACAGCAGGACAAAGAGGTCACCACAGAGGCCACAGGGACTCCCAGGGAAGGGAGCTGGACGGAGGGCCTTCCACCGGGGCTTTCTCATCACCACAGTACCTTGGGGAGGGGCCTGGTAGTGGTGGCCATCAGAGGGCACCACACATGCAGCCCACGGCAGGGGCTTAGGGGCTTGGTGCCTGCCTCACAAACACGGGATGGGCAGTGGGAGAGCTCCCAGGCTCGCAGCCAGGGGCGGGGGCGGTGAGGCCATGAGGCACAGCAGAGGAGTTAGAATGTGCCTGCCTGTGGGAGGCTCTCTGCTGTGTTTAGCAGGTATGACAAGAAATGGTGGGCTGGGGGACGAATTGCAAGGAGATGGAGTAGAACCAAGCATTCCCTGATCAAAGCTGCCTGCCAGTGGAAGAGTCAGAGGACAGCCAATGCCTTGGACACAAAGGTCCGCAAAGCTAGAAAAGGAATCCATGCTTCTCTGGAAAACCAAATCGAGGCTACTGCTGGTCCTGATTCACTGCTTTTCTTTTTATGATGTCAGGGCACCTCCTTTGTGGTCAGAGAGCCAGCATGGGGGCATACAGGAATACAGTGGCCAGAGTCTTCCGCCCAGGGAAAACATCTAGGTGCGGACACTGACAACCCAGAGATGGCTGGCAGGAAACAGATCAGAAGCCTACCAGGTTTTGAGGAAAATCCTATTATCAAAGACATAGGATAGCGTAGGTGAGCCTTCAATAGCCCAGGTTGCTGCAGGCAAGAAGCAGGCTGAAGGCTGGGGAGATAGCTCAGTAGAATAAATGCTTGCTTGGCAAGTGCAAGAGCCTGAGTTCAATCCCCAGTTCCACCAAATAAAAAAAAGAAGCAGGCTCGAAGACTTCCCATGGCCTGCATCTCTGCAGGATGACAGATAAGGAAAAGCCACCCAGAGGCTCAGCCAGGATTGGGAGGACTGCGTGAGGTTGTCCCCAGGTTGCCCAGGGGGCTGCCATCGCTGCCATGGGCAGAGGTGCCACTCTTCTCTGACAGCAGTTACTGAAGCAGTTATTCTGTCCCCTGTGTCAGGGTGGGTCTGGCCACTCCAGACCAGGGAGGACCGCGTGGCACCACGAAATCTGGACTGTGGGGTGGCATCAGTGAGCAAATGGGCCTTTGCTTGGCTCCCTTGTTGCTGGGGGCCTCTGCGGGAGGAAGGATGCGCCTGTGGGCACCGGCCAGCAGAGGGCAGACGGCAGCAGTCAGGACAGCCTGAGGACGACACTCCAGCCGGCCCTGCAGTGAGCAGGGGCCACGTGACTCCGTTTTCTGTGCTGAGGGACAAGCGCTGCTTCTAGTTCTTTCTGTGGAATGGACTGCGGAATGGAATGTGGACAGGGTGACCTGACCTCCACAGAGGTCAGTCTGCAGAAGGCAGACTGGCCCTGACACCAGGAGACGGAAGTAAAGAGCAGCTGAGCCCTGCACGGAGGGTGCTGAGCCTGCCACACTGTATGTGCCCTGGGTAAACCTGCACTGAGGGTGACACAAGCCATTAGGGTTTGAGCCATGACGCTCTTGGGTCTGCCTGCTACCGCAGTACGGCCCACCTTGACCAGGACACTAAGGGAAATAACAGAGGGGATGGGTTACATGAATTACGGGGCAGTCATAGAGCATTACTATTGCCTTGGACGGATCCTTAGCAATGGGGAAAGATGCCATCAATGGTTGTTCTCCGAGGGATACAGGTTCCATATGGGAGAGACACAGGGAGGGGAGCGAGAGAGGAGGAGATCTCTGCGGGTGGAAGGTGTCTGAATCTTACCCTGTGTGGCCCGAAGTTCCCGAGTTCCTCAAGTACATCAAATGGACAATCTGCTTTTTACCATTTCGAATCTGGTGGAGATACTGGAAGTTCAGACTCTAAAAGCCAGAGATTAAGGACATTGCATTACCATTTTTCAGTTCATTGTGACCCAGTAGTACACGGTTTATATATCACTACTTCTACATTAAAGAGTAGCCACAGACCAGAGAGATGGCTCAGTAGTGTAAGTGCTTCCCTGGCAAGTACAAGGGCCTGAGTTCAATTCCTGGTTCCGCAAAAACCAACAAACAAACAAAAAAAAAGAGTAGCCACATTAGCTGGACACAGTAGCCCCTGCCTACAATAAGCTTGCTGTGAAGCTGAGGCAGAAGAGTCGCAAGTTCAAGACCAGGCTGGGAACTTGGCAAGACCCTGCTTCAAAATAAAAAGTAAATAAAGGGTTGGGGATGTATGTTTGTGCAAAGGCCCTAAGGTTCAATCCCTAGTATTGTTTTAAAAAAATTATCATGAGACTGTGTGTGTGTGTGTGTGTGTGTGTGTGCTGGGAATTAAACCTAGGGCTTTGCACATAATAGCCAATGTTACAGTTTTTCAGGATTTTTTTTTTTTTTCTTCCTGCAGTACTAGTGATTGAATCCCTGGCCTTCACACAGAGGTACACCTCCAGGTCATTTTAAAAATTAATTAATTTTTTACTTGGAGGCCGATCTTGGTAAATTGCTATGTTGATTACTTTTTTCTCATTGCTGAGACAAAATACAGGTCACCCAAAATTTAGGAAGGAGAGTTTTATCGGCTCAATTTGTGGAGGTTTCAGCCCATAAGCAGCAGGCTCCAAGGCAGCGGGGATGGGGCAACAGTTCGTGGTGGCAGAAAGCAGCAAGATCAAGAAGCGAGGACAGCAGGCCTCTTCCATCCTTTGTACTGTGAGCAGGCTGCCCACCGTAGGGTGTAGGTACCACTCACACTGCCATCTCGGCCCTCCTCCCGCACGGGATGAGTGTGTTTACAAAGTGAGGGCCCTGGCCCTGCAGAGTCCTTTAGTTAAACTTCTAAACTTCTCAAGTTGACACAATGTATCAACCATTACAGCTGCCCAGACTGGGCTCATATTTTCTCTCCTCCTGCCCCATCATCCGAAAGCGCTGCGATTATAGGCCCGGCTAGAACCTTTTGGGAATCCTTCTTTACCTTTCTGTAATACATTACAACGAGCTCCCCAGTCTCTCTCTAAGCTTGTACTATCCAACAGGATAGCTGTGAGTCATGTACAGCTACATTTAAATAAATTTAAATTTACTTTGATAACTAAGATCAAGTTAGTTCTTCAGTGGTACTGGCCACATTTCAAGTGTCCTTGGCCACATGTGGCTAGTGGCACGGGGGACATTAAATCGCAGCAGATCTGACTGGCATCACTGCCACGGGCTACTCAGGTGACTTGGGGGTTTGCAGGAGATAGGGGAGGATCCCAACACCTCTCAAATATGAGTAAGAAAACCACACAAAATAGCAATAGGCATAAGCCGGCCGAAGTCCTGATGAGGGCCGGGACTGCTGACATCTGCAGACAACATGAGACCAGTCCACTTTTTCCACCACTAACTGCTGGTCACCCAGGTGGCTGGTCTAGGCTGATCACCACCAGCTGTGCTGTGCGGAGCCTCCTGGCCCTCTACAGTGGCGTTGAGACAGATGGGAGAAAGCAGCGCGTCCCGCCTTAGGGCATCTGTGATGGAGTGGGCGGCCGGGCTCTGGAAGTGGCCAGCAGGGATTCACCCTGGTGGGTGCTGGAGAACATAAAGAGGTTGGTGCTCTGGGTTACAGCCTCTGAAGGGTCACTCCAGTTGCCACAGCAGAGAGGTCAGAGATCAATGCGGCTCTTCAGCCTGCGGAGCTGGGGTGCTCAGAGGAGGAGGTAGACGGTGAGAAACGAAGGAAGGTGCGGAGAGGCAGCGGGGGCATAGTGCAGTTTGCAGAGGGTGGCTCTGAAGGACCAGAGGGCAGTGCCACGGCCAGTGTCCACTCTCTGCTCGGCACAGCCCTGGCACAGGCCACTGCATGTGGACTTCCTCAGCCTCATGGCAGTTCTGGAAGGGCAAGGTCACCACTGCTGTCATTCAGGACAGTCAGGTGCCATAGGTCGCTAGACAGCCACTTAGTGGATCATTGCTAGGGGCACACAGGGTCAGACTCCCGCAGGCCTCTGGTCAAAACACTTTCACCAACAGAGTGACACAGAACCTCAATTCCTGTTTAAGGACACCATTTTTTTTTTTGGTGGCAGTACCAGGGATTGAACTCAGGACCTTGCGCTTGCCAGACAAATACATATTCCACTGAGCTACCGCCCTGGCCCTGGACTCCATATTTTCTTTACTGTTGATTCACTAGTACTCAACGTGGGACAACAGCACTGTAATTCATTCCTGAGTGAAGTGCATCTGTCACCTGGGTTTTCTCTGTAAGGTATGCATCAGCCTCCACGTGCTTTCTTCAGCATTAGGCTTGGTTCACTTAATTAACTAGTTTTAATGGTACCAGGGAAGTGCACTACATCCCCAGCCCTTTAAAAATTTTTAGGGCAGAGTCTCACCAGGCTTGAACTTGCAATCCGCCTGCCTTGGCCTGCTAGGGAGCTGGGATTGCATGCATGCACCACCACACTATGCTTTTGTTCTTTCCCTGCCTGTCTTCCTTTCTTCTTTTGTGTAGTGGGGACTGAACCCAGGGAGGGTGTCCTGCATCATAGGCATGTGCTCTACCACTAGGCACAGTAAGCGGCACAAGGCCACTTGGTCACTGCGAAAGCTGAGGCAGGCAGAGGCCGAGAGAGACAGTATGCAGTTTGACCTCTATCAGGAACCTGCTCCCGGGGATTTTGAACGTGCCAGGTGCATGAGCACCCATGTGCCTGGAGCACCGTGTGGGGTAACAGGTAAACTTGGAGAGTAGGCGCCTCCAATAGCCAGGAGGGACCACGCATGCATGAGCTTTGGGGTGAGGACGCAAAGCCAAGGGGACCACCCCCACAGTCACAAACAGCGATACAAAATACAGAGGTGGGGACCGACTCCAAGGTCTCCCGCTCCACTGTCTGTAGTACCATCAAAGAAAAAGGTCAGGGCAGGGAATCCGAGAGGTTCTAAAACACAGGAGAAAGTGTGAGAAAGTCAGGCTCCCCTCAACGCGAGCTGCCTCACTCTCCCTGGTACCTTTCCATTACTTTATTTTTATTTATTTATTTATTTTTGTATTTTAGGGAAGGGTCTACAGGGCGTTCAGGGTCTCACTGCCAGATCAGACTCTAGTGATCTGCCTATTTACAGCCTCCTAAGAGCTGGGATTACAGGTCCATGCCACCATGCCCAGTCTCAATTGCCATCTCAGCGTGCCCTGGGGGCAGGGCTGGCATGGCAGGCCCAGGGATCGAACCAGTGGCTTCTGCTTCTGCTTGCAGGTGCTTTAATCTGCTGAGCTATTTGGCCGGCCCAACCTTTTCTTTTTTTTTTTTTTTTTCTGTCTTTTTGACAAAAAAAAAGGGTCTCATTATGCAGTTCAGGCTGGACTTAAGCTCACTTTGTAGCTCAGGCTGATCTTGAACTCACAATAATCCTCTTGCCTCAGCCTCCCAAGTGCTGGGATTACAGGCATGCGCCACCACCCCCAGCATCCAACCTTTTCATTACTTAAAAAAATTTTTTTTTTACATCTTATATAGCTTTGATGGGTGTTTCTTTCTTTTTTCTTTAAATGTATTTGGTACAGGCTAAACAGCTCAGACTCCCAGTGATCCTCCTGTTTTCAGCCTCCCCAGTGCTGGGGTTGCAGGTATGTACCACCACACCCTGACTTGGTGGCCCACTCGGCATACCCGAGGGCAGGGTTGGCTCACCATGATGGGCATTTTTTAGTGGAACAGTTGGTCAAATGCAAGTCCCTCATTCACAGCCAGCAGGAGAAGTCCTGTTTTGTGTGTGCGAGGGCTGGGGAACAAACTCAAAGCCTGGTACACTAGACAAGCGCCCCACCACTGACTACACTGCCAGCCCCTGGAGCCCAAAGTCTTTATTCAGCTGTTTGTTTCTGTGTCCTGGAAATTAAACCCAGGGTCCCTCTTATATGACAGGCAACTAAATTAGGTAGAAGTTAGTACACTGCTCAGGCTGGGCTGGGGCCTAAGGAAGTCACCACAGAAAATCAGACATCAGAATAGTGTCAGAAGGTCACTCTTTAGAGGTGCCCTCAGGATGGAGATGTCAGGCCTGCATTCTCCCTGGAGTTGAAAAGCAGCTGTGATTCTAATGAGCACCATCTGCTCCAGGGGACCAGCCAGGTGTCACACTCAGGTGGGTGACCAGATCCCTGGACACACACTCCCCTCAATTTCAAAAAAAAATTTTTTTTTTTTTTTTGTTTCTCCAGGCAACCCTGCAACATGTCTAGCTTCTCTACTGGGTGAATATTAGCTATCAGCTATACCTGTAAACCCTACAGGCTGACTGCGGCCTGACTCACCTCATGACTGTGCTGTATAAATGTGTTTCTTCCCCACAGCCCTGGGGGTAACACATTTGGGACCCCCTCCTGGCAATCCAGGAGCTATTCTCCTTATTTTCAGTAAAACTCTTAATTTCCTCTTTTGGTTCATAACCGTATTCCTGGATGTTGTGGAACCATGAACTCAGCATATCTGATACATAACAAGTGTGGTGTTAACACATTTTTGCTGTATCACTACTGAGCTACATCCATAGCCTTTATTTATCGCTCAGGGCTTTTGCACTGAACTATTTCCTCAGCATGGAAAAAAAAAGTTATAGTATTTAGAGACTGGGTCTTGCTAAATTGCTCAGGCGGGCTTCAATCTCCGGGCCTCAATCCTCAGCATTTGGGAAAAAAGTTGGTGATTTTCCAAAAGCTGGAGTGCAGGGAAACTCTGAAGCCCGCACACTTTCACCTGCTCAGATAATTGCATAAAAACCAGGCTTGAAAACGCGGTGTGCGTGTGGCGTACACAACCCTACACACACACCATGGAAACACGTATGATACACGCACGCATAGTGGATTACAACAACGCCAAGTAATACCACACAGCACGTATTAAAACCACTTCTACCCACGTCCTCAGGCACCCCCGGCACGGACGCGTGCACCCGCCCCGCCGTTCATCGCCGTCGCTCTGCAGGACTGCACGTCCACATCGCTCTAGGAAGCGGAAGTCGCAGCACAGGCCGCGGCGACCTGCAGGGGCCGACCTGGACCCCGCGGCGCGCTCGGCCGCTCGCCCCCGCCCCCCGCGTTGCCTCGGCGCATGCGCGGCGCCTCCTCCGCGGCGTTCCGGCCGCGTCCCGGGCGCGGATACTCACGGTGTGTCGCGGCGCACAGGCCGCCGCTGTCCGGACGCACAGGCCTGGGGCCCTGCAGGACCGCACGGGCGCCACTGGGCGCGGGTCCCCTGCGCGGGCCTGGGCCGGGCTCGGCGACGCCTTTCTGGGCAGTAGACCGGCGGCGGCGCGGCGCCCGAGCGTCCACATGCTGCTCGGTCTGCGCTCGCTCCGCCCTCGCCGCGGGACGCTGTGGCGACACCTGCCGGCCACCGGCCGCAGGCGCTCCGCGGGGCTCCCTCTATTTTTGGGAAGCAGAGACCTCAGAATTTCCCAGCCTTACCCTAACAGTGCGTCTAACAAAAACGGAGAGCCTGGCTTGTGCAGAGCAGCACCGCGGACGTGTTTGCCTTTGGCCTGGGACCCAGCCTGCAAAGTGCAGGCGCGTCTGGGGCAGGCCTGGCTGCTGGGCCACCCCGCGGGGTCACCTCCCTTTGAGGGTGCCGCCAGGAGACCGACTACCTGCTTTAAATCTGGATTTTGCCCACTCGCCAGCAGTGTGACCAGCGGTAAAGTTAACCTCTCTCCCTGGTCTGTGAAGTGAGGTTCGTAAGTTTCTACTTAGTAGAACTGTTGTGCGAGTAAAATGAGCCCATCCTTGTACAATGTTTTCAATTGGGGCCAGGCCGATCCTTGTTAAGTGTGTAATAAATCCTGGGGACTTTGTAGTACGTTTTATTTTTTAATTGTCGCAGGTTGATGCTACCAATAGTGGATTTCATGCTAGTGTTTTCATCCACTTTGTAACCTGCTTTGGTCATAGCTCTGTTTGAGTCTGCCTTATATAGTTGCATGATGCTTTTCAGTTACATGAGTGGTGACCCTGCAAAAGACACGATTTCGCTCTTCTAGACTCTGCTGTGTATGTGCACATTTTTTTTTTTTTATCCATTCACCGTTCGATCACCCAGTGATAGGCTATTTCCATTTTCCATAGCTTAACTGCTGGATTGCACTACAATAAACAGGCGGGCAGATTTCCCGTTACTCTGCTGTCCTTAATGTCTTCTGTTAAGTACCAAGGAGTGGTAGAGTTGGATCATATGGTATTTCTAATTTTATTTTTGAGGAAGCTCCATTCTGATTTCCGTATTCCATATGCGGCTGGACTCATGTACGTCCTGATCAGCGGTGTTTGAGGGTGCTTCTGCCCCTCCCCTTTTGCTCAGCTTTATATGTATCGTCACTCAGCTTTGAATTATTATTATTATTTTTAAAGTAAGGGCCCTGGGTCTCACTACTAGATCAGGCTCATAGTGATCTGCCTATTTACAGCCTTGGCAAGAGCTGGGATTATAGGCATAGGCCAAGCCCAAACTCAACTGCCATTTTGCAGGTGCTTTAATCCGCTGAACTATTTGGCCGGCCCTTTTGTTTTGTGTTTTGGACCAGGTCTGTGTCACCTAGTTTGTCCTCAAACTCTTCAGCCTCCTGCCTCCGCCACCTGAATGCTGGTATTGCAGGCAGGAGCCAACACACCCAGTGTCTACATTTTGAAGTAGTTTCTTGATGTTTTCTTCTAGCAGTTGCAAAGTTTCAGGTTTAACATTTAGGTTTTTAATCTGTCTAGAGTTGAGTTGGGTTTTGTAGGGAGTGAGAGGGATCGGGTTTCCATCTACATAGGAATAGCAAGGTTTTTCTTTGATAGATTCTAAAAGAAAAAAATTACTTCTAGTTGTAAAGAGACACAGCTACTGAGCATTCACTTTACATTTTACACATACTTCTTATGGAGGAGGAAGTGGGTGAGTGGGAAAGTGCTGAACTCTTACCTCTAGAACCCAACTCACGTGCCAGATGCCACCTTAGAATCCTTCATGAAGCCAAATTTCCAAGTCCCCGCTGCACATCTCATGCACCTCCTTGTGTAATCTGTAAAGCCTGCAATAGAACTGCTAACTGTCTTATTTGTGCAACATCTCTGGCCCATAAGAGACAAAGTGTTGAAAAATCAGTGAAGAACAAAAGATAGAATGAGTTCTTCGCTGGGCCTCCGCCTCTTCAACAGTGACGTCCTCACCTTGTGGCTCACTGGCCAGGAGTGGTGTGGAATGAGTGGATGCTGCCCAGTAATGGTTTTCAGAGTGACTTCTCCAGGGAGAAAATTATTTGCATTTTACTGGGTGTCTCAAACCTTTAAAGACCCAAGAATGGCTTTTTAGTCCTTGCTATGCTCAGACACAACACTTTTCCCACCTTTGCTATCGCAGTAAGAAATATCTTCAAGCCCAGAGTGCTTCTGGCCAGGAGCATGAGTTCACCCTTCCTACGTATTTCCTCTCACTGCTCAGGAGGACCCCACCAGTGGCTCCAGTTCTACTCCACGTTATGTGCTGATTGGCTCAGTTTCCCTGTGTCCACTTCTGTAGTCCAGTGTCATTCTGCTAACTGAATAAATGGAGGAGCCTGGTGACTGGTCTCTTTTTCTTCACTACACAGATTTTTGCTAACATTAGTGGGAGGACACTGTTTTGGCCTGAGCTCCAGCAGCAGCTTTTTTTTTTTTTTTTTAATTTTTGTTTTTTTTTCCATAATTTTATTGAAAAACAAATAGCAATGAGACAGTTTCAAATCAAATTAGTAGAACAGTTTCAATAATTAATACATTGCATATTGTTTTCTTAGTGGTTATTTGTTGTACAAGATACATTCTATTTATGAACACTATTAGAACAGATCCCTCTGTTCACTGAATTAAGAGAACGTAGCTGTATCTCTAAACTATTTGAATCTACAGATACAAAATAGTCATTCAATTGGATCCCCTTTTTTGTTTAGTTTTGTCATTTAAATATTGTAGGTGTTTGAAAGCCGGGTGTGGTGGCGCAGGCCTATAATCCCAGCACTTGGGAGGCTGAGGCAGGAGGATTGTTGTGAGTTCGAGACCAGTCTGAGCTACAAAGTGAGCTTAAGGCCAGCCTGAATGGCATAGTGAGACCCTGTCTCAAAAAGACAAAAAAAAAAAAAAAAAAAAAAAAAAAAAAAAAAAAAAAAAAAAAAAAAAAAAAAAAAAAAAAAAAAAAAAAAAAAATAGGTGTTTGAATGCAGCAAAATATTCCAAAATAGTCCAGTAGTCCATAATAGTATTGGGTTTTCTGTATGTCTGGCAATGTCAGAAGTTGTAGACTTGAGTGTTTTATAGCTCAGCATAATAATATGGCTTTACTGCTTATACTTTGTTTTTTTTAAATTTTTATTTTTATTTTTTGTCTTTTTGAGACAGGGTCTCACTATGCAGTTCAGGCTGGCCTTGAGCTCACTTTGTAGGTCAGGCTGGTCTCGAACTCACAACAATCCTGCCTCAGCCTTCCGAGTGCTGGGATTACAGGCATGCGCCACCACGCCCGGCCTATACTTCATTTTTATGCTTTTCTGCTGGATGGTTAAGACCAAGATAAAGCAAGACCTATGTAACAAGAATTGTAGCTTTTGTATCTAATTAAGGTCAGTCAAATCCCCTCAGGATTTATCCTGAGACCCTGTACTGCAGTTTGTAGGTCCTTTGTGTCAGTCATGTGGATGAGTCATGGCTATTCCTTGACCAATTTTCCAGCAGCAGCTTTGATAGACAGAGTGAAACACAATGGAGGCCCCTGAGCTAGATGCCATGTAATTAAACTAAACTTTGTTACAGGCCAGGTACCCAAGGAGGAGATGCAATGCTGCCAGTCACAGGGATCCAGGGCACCTAAGCCTGTGTGATAAGGAAGATCTCTGCTTTAACCATGTAAGCCAAGTAAGTTGAAATGGTCAATCTGCTTTTTTCCCCCCATTCAGCCCTTCTCTGCCATAATACCAGTCCCTCTGCTCAGCTCACTTGGAGTGGGCTGTACTTCTGCCCCATATGTGAGATGTCTGGGTCATAGATTGCTAAAAAGAGCCAGTTAGACCTTAAACTCAATTCCCTTTTTGAGTTTATTCACTCAACAAACATATACTAAGTGTTGACACCCTAATTCTAGTACTGAAGCATACACTGATGAACAGAAAAAACAAAAATCTATGTTCTCATGTGACTTGCACTATAAGATCTCCCGTGGCCTGATATTTTTGTTGTAAATTCCATGTCATTGAGGGCCTGGAATGAGCTGGCTGAGTTTTGATTAGACAAGGCCCTGAGGGGCGATTGGGTTGTGATTGACCTGCCCTTCAGCTCCACTTCCCCAGCTTCTCTCAGCTTGCTTGTGGCTGTCCTCCTGTGCCTGAGTGAGAGGATGTCAGCGCAGGCCGCACAGTGCCTGGTGCTGTCACTGTGGTTTTTCAGGTTGAGCGCCAGCAAGACTGGGGTCAGATAATTGCCTCAGAACCCTTCTGCCCAGGGCCCTAAGAGGAGTTGGGGATGAGGGCAGCACAGGTGGTGACAGTGTTCCTGGGGTGCCACCTGTCTAACGATAGCCTTTCTTCAGATTCCCATAGGAAATCTTCCTGAATCCTTCTTACTATAGAATGAAATCCTTCTTTTGGGGTCTACAAAAAGCCTATATGGGGGCCTGGGAGATGGCTCAGTAGAATGAGCGCTTCCCTGGCAAGTGCAAGGGCCTGAGCTCAATCCTTGGTTCTACCAAAAAAAAAAAAAAAAGCCTATGTGCCAAGTACTAATGCAATCCTCCCTCCCCCCCCCTTTTTTTTTTGTGGAACTGGGGATTGAAGTCAGGCCCTTACACTTGCCAGGCAAATGCTTATTCTACTGAGCTATTTCCCCAGCTGTCTGTGTCTAATTTTCATTTAGCAAACTGAGGCCCCTACACCACGAGTGAAGTGGATGCAGGACCCAGGCCTTCGCACTTCCAGCGTGTACGCATCACTGCAGTTTCAAGATGACTTCTCTCTGGTTCTCAGAGCTCAGTCCCAGGCAAGGCTCTGACTGGCTCCTCTGGGATCATGTGCCCACCCTTTGGAGCAGGCACTAAGGGGCTTGGGGTAACGTGGCCTAGTCCATTTTTTGGTGCTATAACAATATGGAGGGCTGGCCAAATAGCTCAATGGATTAAAGTGCCTGCAAGCAGGCACAGGGGCTGCAGGTTCAATCCCTGGCTTTTGTGCTGGGTCCGCCCCTGGGGTGCATTGAGAGAGCAACTGAGACTGGGCATGGTGGTGCGCGCCTGTAATCCAAGCTCTTGGGAGGCTATAAACAGGCAGATCACTATGAGTACCATCTAGTAGTGAGACCTTAACACCCTGAAGACCCTTCCCTAAAATACAAAACCAAAAACAAAACCAAAAACATAATACTGGAGTCTAGGTAATTGATAGGGAAGAGAAACTGACTTCTTACATTTCTTGAGGCCAGAAGACTAAGAGCAAGTGCTGACAGATTGTTGTCCAGTGAGGGTCTGGTGGCCCAGTGTTTGCTTCCGAGATGGCACCTCAAACACTGGATCCTTGGGAGGAGAGGGATGCTCGTTCTCCCAGGGTAAGAGGGCAGATGAAGACAGACTTGCTCCCACAGCCCTTGGACTATGGACGGTGGTGCCTGCAGGACCTGAGAACCTCCCCTGAAGGTCACCTCTTCCAATTTTGTTGTCACACTGGGGACTCAAGTTCTGACATGAATTTGTGGAGGGGACAAAAGCATTCAAATCACAAAGCCAGCTCAGAGGACAGAGCACATTACTTTTTCTTTTCTTTTTTTGCGGAACTGGGGTTTAAACTTAGCCCCTTGCGCTTGCCAGGGAAGTGCTTATTCCACTGAGCCATCTCCCCCACCCCCAGGGTGCATTACTGATGGAGAGGGACAGGAAAGCTTCCAGATGCCCTTGCATGAGGACATAGTACAACCCCAGGGCTCCGGATTCCCACTTGGTCCTGCTTGGCTGTGGGCTCCCAGGACTCGGATCCTGGAAGGTTAACTTCCAGCAAGGAGAGGACTTCCGCTCCAGTGAAGGGCCTGCCTGTGGCGTTCACATGGGGTGACAAGAAGAGGAATGTCTGGGATGTGCTTTCCTGACATTTGCTGAGGGCGAGCTTCTATAAGGAGGGGCTGAGAAACACTAGTGAGTCCCAGGAGACTGATCGCTGCACCAGAGCTGGCGCCGAACTCTCCACCTTGATAGGCTGCACTGCTTTGCGCCTCAGTGTAGGTGGAGCTCCTATGATAGCCAGCAAATTTGGACAATAAACATGTAAATCATTTAAATGAAGTGCTAATTACCGAAACCTTCAGTGGATGGAAAGTTTGAAAATTGGGGTTTGTCTGCTGGGAGTGGCCACCTTAGGGCCATGGATGACAGTTTGACCCTTGTTGTGACACAATTAAGAGAAGAAATGCATTCTATAAAAACTCTTCTTGGGCCCAGCACTCTGCGAGGGTCAGGCAGGAAGTTTGGTAGCTTGAGCCCAGTCTGGGTAATTTAGTGACCAAGTAAAAACTTGTTAATGAATAAATAAAACCCCTGGGTTCAACCTCCATTATTTCAACACACACACACACACACACACACACACACAC
>PVKA01020384.1:28719-40552 GCA_004027165.1 Ctenomys sociabilis | reverse complement strand
GTGGTTCCGCTGGCATTGCCATCTTTACGAGTAACCTTCCATCCTTTGAACCAAGGCATGTTAGCGCTTGGCTCCAGCATGTTGTCACCATTCCAACCAGAAATTGGCACAAAAGCTACGGTGTCAGGGTTGTAGCCAATTTTCTTAATGTAGGTGCTGACTTCCTTTACAATTTCCTCGTACCTCTTCTGGCTGTAGGTGACTCATGAGAGGATTCTGCCAGTGAAATAAAAATAGGGACATGAGGAAAAACATGAAGTTTGGATGTGTCCACTAGGAGAAACTTCTCTACAAGATGGTAACATCCATTGAAATTAGAGTACATTAAGTAACTGGTGCAAAGGAGGTATCACATACAGCTTCAAAGACAATAATGAACAATTCTCTCTCTTTTTTTTTAACAATTCTCAAATTAGTAAAGACTAAATTTATGATGCATAACTAAATACAATAAAATTTCATACTTCAAAATGTCTTATCTTTTCTCTATCACCTTTTTTCTTTCTTTTCAGAATGTATCTTTTAAAATGTGTTTTATGTAAATGTGTTCAATTCAAAGAAAAAATAAAATATTACAGAATTAAATCAAAGGTAAAAATTCCCTGAAATCCTACCATTGCCTCTCACCATTGCATCAGTTTCTCACCTAGATAACTGTAGAGTCATGTGCTATTCCCTCCAAGTTTTCACATATGTACTGTGTAGGTATACAAGACACTCAAGAATACATGTACACACACAAAAAAAGCCTGCCACATAAACTATTTTCAATCTGTTTTCACATCCATCAAATTCTAAGCATCTGTCTATTTTGTTCTATATAATTTTTTTAACATTTTTATAGCATTTCACTATATTGGAAAACAAAATATTTTTATCTATCCCCACTGGTTGCTATTTCAGTTGTTTGTATTTTTAATATTGAAACAGTACTGCAGTTAGCATCTTTGTGTAATTGTTTGCATGTGTTATAGCAAAATCCAGGGTTTTTCTAAAGTTCTAGTCTCTGAAACCTTTTACAGTGACTTTTATGTATCTTTATTAAAGAGTGAAGAATATGTTACTTAAATCCAACTGTGTTTTGGAAGCTTTTGGAAATGCCAAAACCAATCGTAATGACAACTCAAGCAGATTTGGAAAATATATGGATATCAACTTTGACTTCAAAGGAGATCCTATTGGTGGACATATCAATAACTACTTGTTGGAGAAGGTACAATGTGCTTAATTTTTGAGGGTAATATGTGCTGCATGTTTAAAAAATACTTGATTAAATATGTAGAATCTCATTTCTGTTTTTAAACTAGCTTGTAATCCTATTCATCCTCAAATTAGCTTTCCATGGTAAAATAGTGCCTTTGTGTTGTTTTATTAGCATTTACAGTATTAAGTTATCAACTTTCTGGACATGGACTTCGGGGTACATTGGGGGGGGCAAGGATATGAGTGTGTGCCAAGTTCTGGATAAGATTTAAACAAAAGCTAATCTAGTACTAATTAGGTCTAGTCTTTCCATCATCATTGTTCATTCATTGTAATTTCAAGTTTCTACATTCTCTCTGTTCCCTGTTTCATAGCATCATATGTGTATTTTGTGATCTTATCCCTTAATTATGAATCATACCATATTTGATCAGTGAAAACTTAAAATACTTTCATATCTGCCTATGTGAATGTTAGGCCCAGTTCCTAGAAAAGTTCAGTAAAAATTTTCTCCATGGGACTGCCAGAGAGAGTGTGTCCTAACTAATTTTGATTATCACTACAACTGACAGCAAGGACACATGGCATTCGTTCATTCCCCTGATTTTCATGGTTCAGGTTGTGCTTGATAGGCAGACTGTCTACCTTGCATTGTGCTCTAACCTCAGCCAATGGTGCCTTCTCTGTCAAAGGCTTGCCCATCTCAGTTACTCCAAAGCATTTTTTTATGGCAGTATAATGCAGTATAATCTCTATTTTTCACTTGTTACATTAAGATCAGACTCTTAAGGATTCCTTATGATAGGTGAAAAAGGACAGGAAATGCCAATTATTATCCTTTTTTTTTTTTCTTTTCTCCAAAATTTCTCATGGCATCACTGTACAAATTCCATCCAAAGATCCTCTGTGAACACACTTTTTGAGCCTTCTCTTAATAATAGTCTTTTGGAACCATCTAAGGCAAGGGTCCCTAGGGACTGAACTTGCCCAACTGACTTTATTACAGGATATAAGACATGGCTCTTTGAAATGTTGGAAGCCCTTAGGGAAATGAATGTTGAGAATATTTCTCCCTAGGCATTCCTTTCTGTTCTCCCCACTTCCAGCCCTGTACCTTACAAAGAACCATCTCAAGTCTCTAGTCTAAAAAAAAAAAAACCACCTCCAGTCTTCAGAAACTTTAGTGACCTCTGTTTTAAACAGTAAAATGAATTAGTAAAAAAAAATGCCAAAAAAAAAAACTGTAGAAGACCTGGTCTTAGTTGAGTACCATGTAGACTCTTTGAAAATATATACTGCATGTAGATTTAAAAAAAAAAAAAAAAAAGACTCTAATAATGCAACTTCCATTTTATTTGGTGGGTACAGTTTCAGATAAACCATTTTACTATGTTTTTTTCTTAGTCTCGAGTGATTGTGCAACAGCCAGGAGAAAGAAGTTTTCATTCTTTCTATCAGGTGAGTAATCTGTGGTGCTGGGACTTTATCATGTGCCCCTTGTGAAGGAAATTAGTGTTTTCACATTGCACTCTCCTGTCCTATACTTCCCGTACTTCTGTTGGTTCCACAGCACACTACACTTGCAAACACACATATGCACACCCTTCCCCTTGCCTCTTAAGTGATCTGATCAGCATGCCCATGGTAAGAGCCAACAAGACCACTGCCAGGCAGTACATCACATTTCCTTGCAATGCAAATGTCTGTTTAACAAACACAGTACATTCTACATGTGTTAAATTTATGTTATTTTATTTTGAATTGAAGCTTTTGTTCTTATATTTGGGAGCCCCAGAGATGAGAATACAAATTCAGTTTATTTTGTCCTTAGAAACTATTAAAGTAATATGATTACCTTTATTTAAAAAAAAAAAAAACAGTATTTATAAATCAAGAGAAAATTGTCAGGGCTGGCCAAATAGCTCAGTGGATTAAAGTGCCTGCAAGCAGGCACAGGGGCCAGGGATTCAATCCCCAGGCCTGCCCTGCTGGCCCTGCCCACAGGGTGCACTGAGAAGGCGATTGAGTCTGGGCATGGTGGCGCACACCTGTAATCCCAGCTCTTTGGAGGCTATAATCAGGCGGATCACTACAAGTCTGATCTAGTAGTAAGACCCTGAACACCCTCTAGATCCTTCCCAAAAAAAAAATACAAAAAAAAGGACAAAAGCTGTCTTTGAATGGTTATGGTATAACTGCATACTATATCGAGTTTAGGTTGTAACTACTTTAGTGGACACCACTCATTTGTATATAAAAGTTCTGGTATATTTGTTTAAAAATTTAATTTAAAAAATCTAATGGTTATACCTCTTCTATGTCCTATTAAAGCATAGGAAAAAAATTGAATGTTTCTTCTAGGAATGCTGTTAAAATCTAAAATAAGCTAGTTTAAATATCCCTCCTCCTGGCAAATCTAGATACATTATTGTAATTTTTAAAACCCAGAGTGATATAATCCAATGTTAATAAATAAGTTGGGTGATCAAATTAAGCAATATTATTTTGAATTTTTAAGAGATAAGACTGAGTGAATGGTTTCCATGTATAAGCTGTCTTTGAACATAATTGAATGGTTATGGTACAACTGAATACAGTACAGTCAGCTAGCTAACTACTTTATTTTTTTTCTTTTTATTTTATTGAAGTAGCTAACTACTTTAGTGGGCACCACTCATATGTAAAAGTTCTGATATATTTGTTTAAAAAATTTTTTAAATCTAGTGATTATACCTTTTAAGTACACCAAAGTGTACAGCTTAATATAATTTGAACATAGTGCCTTTCAAAGTCACTTTCTGTATAAAAGGGCTATCAGTTTTGCATTTGTGTTTTGTTGACAACTTGCCATGCTTTGAATAAGCTATTTTTCTACCTAGGATGACAGAGTTGTATATTTTAAGAATGCACAAGTTTTCACCTGTGGCTTCCTCATGTGGTGACCCAATGCGGGTATTATGGCTCCCAGGTGCCCTCCTTCCCTGAGGTACACAGCTGATGAGGAAAAGCTTCTTCAGCATAAATGTGACTCATCACAATCTACTGATGCCTCTTACTTCCATGGCCATATTGACTTGTTCTAAATTCTAACACATAGAATAGCCTCTCCTTAATGAGACTACTATGCAAATGGCCACCTCAGAGCAAGGGGTCCCTTTTGCTTGTGACCATATTCAAAGCAAGAACTTTTCACACTGAGACTCACTTTTTAAGTAACCTTCATGACTGTAATAGCATTCCACATAAGTGATGGCACTGAAGCCATTTACCCCAGTTAAAACACACACACACACACACACACACACACACACACACACACACACACACACACACACACACACTGTCTTGATTACTTTTCTCATTGCTAGGATAGACCCAGCATTAAGAAAGCAAAGATCACAGTTTTTGGAGGTTTCAGTCTTTACTGGGCTGGCTCCAAGGCAGAGTGGCACATGGCTGAGGGCAGTAGTTCATGGCAGTGAACAACAGCAAAAATGGAGGAAGCCATTAGAAAAAGCAAGCCTCTTTCCCTCCCTTATATTGTTTGCAAACTACCCTCCCTAGGGTAGATGTAACACTCATACCCATAATCCCAGCATTGAACCATGAATCAACTATAAATACTAGAAGCCCATAACCCATGACTGCGTGAGGCTTTGAAGGGACATCTAGACATAAACCATAACACACACAGACTTCAAAGCTAGAAATAGAAAGACCTAAATGAATTAAGGCCAAAAAAATGAGCAAAGGCTAGACTACTGCTGTTAGAATGTTTGATATATTTGGTTTCAGTTTATATTCTACCAATTATTTCCAATTAAATATTTTTTAGCTACTCCAAGGAGGCTCAGAGCAGACACTACGTTCTCTACATCTCCAGAAATCTCTTTCATCCTACAACTATATCCATGTTGGAGCTCAATTAAAGGTGAGAATTTCCTCTTTGATACATTTCAGATGTAGAATCAGAGAAAGATCGGAAGGGACATTGAATATTTAACTGAACCTCCTACTTTTAGGTAGATAAATGTCTCTTCTCTATTTTTAAAATTGTCAGATATAAAAATTCAGTACATTATTGAATTGACAACTTTGCTTAATAATCTATTGCTATATTTTATCACCATCTAACATCTGAATATAGAAATTTCTTTCTGTATTCAGTGTTCTCTTAATTTTTAATCCTATTTCATTTGACAGTATAAAAATATTAGCAGAAGTAAGAAATCTGCCTCCTAAGATTTCATGATTTAGCCAAAGGCAAGTTGTTAAGACAAAATTGAATTAAAAGCAGTTTAGTTCTCCATTCACTGTTTGTTTTTTTTTAAATAGTGATTTTGATATATCCTAGAAATATGTTTTTGACCCTTGGAGCATTTCCATATATTCTCAGCTCTCAAAATTACTCATTTTCTTCTTCCTTTGCATGTAAGTGCTTGTGTACACATAAGCAGGCACAGTTTTGCTCTTTTATTTAGATTTTATTTGTTGTTTTACAGATAACACTAATAATACATTAGTTTGTTCATACTGATTCTAAAACAATAATTACATTGTCCTATTTTGTAGCAGGGAGTGTATGTAAGTGCATAGAATAAAAGATGGAGGACAGATCACAACCTTTTTGTTTTAGTTTTGGTTTGGATACTGGCAATGCAGCCCAGGAACGCCCTACCATTGAGCTACATTCCAGCCTTTTCTTTTCCTTTTTCTCTTTCTTTTTCTTTTTCTTTCTTTCTTTTCTCACTAAGTTGCCCTTGTGGGACTCAAAATTGTGATTCTTCTACCTCAGCTGCCCTCAGAGCTAGGATTACTGGCATATACCTTTATGCCTGACTTATAGATCACAATTTTAATTGCTTATTAAGAAAGGATGAACCAGGTGTGGTGGTGCACACCTATAATCCCAGTATTCTTGGGAGGTTGAAGCAGGAGGATTGTTGTGAGTTTAAGACCAGCCTGGGCTACAAAGTGAGCTAAAAGCCAGCCTGAACTGCCTGCTGAGATACTGTCTCAAAAAGACAACAAAAATTTGCATTGAAAATCTTCATTTTAAGCCTCAATATATATATATATATATATATATATATATATATATATATATATATATATAATGCAGTTCTTTGTAGTTGTTAAAATTATTATGGAGTTTGTATTTTCATGGAAAGATGATATGTTGTAATATAATAAGAGCAGGTTTATTCAATCAGGATTTGTCAAATGCTTTATCTTAAAAATATATACACAATGTATTATCAGTGATTATCTCTGGCTGGTAAGATATAAGCATATTTTTGTTTCCTTTTGATTCAACTGTGTTTTATGTTTTTATTATGATCATTTATTCTTTGTTTTTGTTAGAGAGGAAGAAAAAATGAAGTAGGAATAGAAAACTTCAATAAAAGGAAAACCTAAGTTGAATTTAACTTGAAAAAAAAGGCTGAATGTTAATACTTTCCATGGGAATCCAACATGACTTGATCAAAAGTAATTTAGTTAATATGACAATCTGACTGAAAAAGGAATATCATTAGTCATGTACTTCTTAAAAATGTTGATTTTATAATACTCTGTACTTCTTTACCTTTGGTAATTCTCAGAAAGGTGAAGAGGTACCTTCTATTGTTTTATTTTATTTTATTTTATTTATTTTTTTTTTTTTTGCCAAACTGGAGATTGAATTTAGGCCCTTGCGCTTGCCAGAAAAGCACTTATTCCCCGGAGTCATCTCCGTGGCCCCTATTATTTTATTTTCAATGAATTTTCAGACAAATATTTCTGCTCTTAGGTAACTATAAAAAGTTGAGTAAATTAAAGTCAAATAGTAGAAAATTAATTGTAAAAATCTTAAATATCATTTACCTTTGTGGATAGCAATAAAAATATAGCTAATCTAGTAATGGAGAAAAATTAGCATAATCTGAATAATATAAAAAATTTTACAAATAAATGCTTCTCACATCTTAGATCTTTTTCTTTTAGAATTTCTTGTATTTTTCACTCAGCTAGAGAAGTAATACACCTTTTTATTATAGAACAGTTAAAATATGGAAAAGCGAAAGGTAATTATCTGTAATCTCACCCTTTTCTTTTTGGAGACAAGAGGGAAAACTCACTGAGAAAAGAATTATTCAGTAGCTACCACTTTAGAAAAATTTGTAACATAAGCAGTTACCATTGCTTTGTTGTGAATTTTAGTTTATAGATTTATATTTTCAATCTGATGACCACAGCTCGTTAAGGCCGGATTATTCATCTTTTAATATCACTGAACCAGTTAGATAATCTGACTTACCAAATTCTTGCCAAATATGTAGTTCCAGACTGTATAATAGTTGGCCTCTGCTCTCAGAAGTCTGCTTTTTCTCACCTGGGAAATAAGAAGCTCAGTTACCCAACAGAGGGAGACATGTTGCCAGCCTACACAAGATGAATCGTGAAATAAAGAGCCACAAATGATAATAACCAGCCATACATTTTGGAAGCTCTCCCATTCATATATTTCCCTTTCAGATCTCATCCCATGCCATTACCTTTACAGACTGTGAAACTATGTACAGTCAGCTTCTCTAAGCTGACTCGGGACAGTTGCTTCCAGAAAAGTGCACAGAACCTATTTCAGGTGATGGCTTCCATGCACAAGTGGGCTGTATGTGTGCTGACTGATGCTTCTGCCCTTGAAATACTTTTTATTTTCTCTGGACACTCATCATCCCCTCAAGTGATTTATGGCAAAATCATCAAGATCTTGGTTAAACTTGAATTTAGTTTGATAATTGTTGGATGTTCATGTGAAATATCAGTGACTTAGTTTTATGTTTTTATTTCTAGTCGTCTATCAATGATGCTGCAGAATTCAAAGTAGTAGCTGATGCCATGAAAGTAATTGGCTTCAAACCTGAGGAGATTCAAACAGTGTATAAAATTTTGGCTACTATTCTTCACTTGGTGAGTAGGGATGTCTTTCATAGTATATTTTCTTCATAGTGAAGCAGAATGCTCCTTCAGATGATTTTAGTGTTATTCCCTGTAGATTTTGAAAAGCAATTTATTTAGAACAAACCTTGCTCAGATTTTGAAGAAATTAGTCTGTGACTCTCCATTATTTGGGGGTCTTCCAAGCCATAAAAATTTTGGAACTTTGCTTTGAGTTCATGTTCCTACTCATATTGTCAAACTTTGAACTGGTTCATTTCAAGGAGAATATAGGGCAGGGAGATGGCTCAGTAGGATAGGTGATTCCCTGGCAAGCGCAAAGGCCTGAGTTCAATCCCCAGTTCCACCAAAAAAAAAGGAGAAAATAACTCAGCAGTGATGTGACTACTAAAGGGATGAATTTCTAATGGCACCTGAAACATAGAACTGTGACTAATTAGAGCTGCTTTTTTGATCATCTCATCTCAGGTTCAGAAGTGAGCCCCAAAGCGTAGCAGCCTCAAAGGTGCAGCCAGCTCCCTGTATGTAGGACAACACTGCAGAGTGGTCAGTACATGGACCTTAGACTTCAAAGAAAGGAGGCAACTGTGTGCTGCAGTTCTTTCGCCACCCTTAATGTAATTAGAGATGTTCAAAATTTTGTGAGCATATAACTTTACAGTGTTGACCTGAACTCAAATCTGGACAAAAATTACCTTTTATTTTCATATAACAAGTTTTAGCTCTGAATCAGAAATGTATCAATCTTGAAAGTATTATATAGCAATATATGAAACAAATAAATATTCTGACTAGGAAGACTAATATATTTTAATTTGTCTCGTGTCTTCAAATTAGTTTAATAATCCAAGTATGAATTTTATTTTTTTACTTGACCTCATTATTTTTAGCATGAGGAACAGTAATCCTGTAAGATCGAATACAATGTATCAAAGAAGAATATCTTGGTGAAGGAAGGGGAGACACACCTAATTCTAAATTTAAAATGATAGTAAAATCTATAACACTTTAAAACTTGTTCAAATTCATCATCAGGCCAAGTTAATTAACAGATTTTTTGATATACTAGACATTTGGTAGTTGGTTATTAAGTGTTGTTTATTGAGTAAAATATAAATAGATTCAGACTCTTAATATGGAAAATTGAGATATATAAATAGTGCCATTTCAAATCTGGATGAAAAGCTAGCAATTTAATAAATGTTGCCAAAGCACTGACCATTGAAAAAATAAAGTTAGGTTCATACATTTACAGCACACACCAAAATAAATAAGGTAGATTATCAATTTAAAGGAATAAGAAAAAACTGTTGTGCTATTGAAAAAAATAGCAATACTCATTAAACCTTTGCAGGAGAAATGGTCTAAGTATGACACAAAACAAAGAGAACCCATTCATAGAGTGATTTCTATTTATTTATTTATTTATATATTTATTTATTTGGTACAGGTTCTTGCTACAAACCTCAAACTTACAGTGATCCTCCTGTCTCAGCTTCCCTAGTGCTGGGATTATAGGGATGTACTACCATACCCAGTTTCAGTGGCTGGCTCAGTGCCCAGGACAGACACAATATGTGGTACTGAGGATCAAACTTGGATCCTTGTGCTTGCCAGGCAGGTGCATAGGCTGCTGAACTATCTCCACAGCCCCTGATTATAGATTTGTTTGCATAAATGTAGAAATCTTATCAAAACATGTGTTTTGGTTTTTGGTTTTTGACACAGGGAAATTTAAAATTTGTAGTGGATGGTGACACACCTCTTATTGAGAATGGCAAGGTTGTATCCATCATAGCAGAACTTCTTTCAACTAAGACAGACATGTTGGAGAAAGCCCTTCTTTTCCGGACTGTGGCCACTGGCCGTGACATTATTGACAAACAGCACACAGAACAAGAAGCTAGCTATGGCAGAGATGCCTTTGCCAAGGTAAGATGTTAGTTAAGTTCTTGTGGGCTGCAGCTGTAGCATGATCAAACTCCAGTGACAGGTATGCAGACATCCCTTGCAAATTTTTAATTTCCGTATATCAAAAACCAAAATACCACATGTCCAATGAGCTGAAACTTTATGTCAAGAATACATTTGTCAATTTAAATATAGTTCTGTGACACTATGTATGGCAACATTCAAAAATCTAGCACTTCTTGTGTTCTTTTTCTCACCCCCAGCAGCCTGAGGCTTTTAGAAACTATAGTGGTACCTCAGTTTACAAACAATTCTTTGCATGATTCTCATTGCAAATCCAGTTGAACATAATCAAATTCCTACATAGGTTAATATTGAACCTAACCATTGAAATTAATTTGGTTTCTGACTGATTTGATTTGTGACCAGAATTGGAGAAAGAACTAAGCTTGTGAACTGTGGTACCACCATATGATGAGGCTTTCTGAATACCACAGGCCCTAACTGAATGTCACTGCCAGAAAAGTAAATCCAGCCAACCATGAAATTGAGGGACTCACGGATGTTGCCTTAGCATGGTCTGGGTCCAACCTTATCTCTTACCTCCTTTCATACTGTTTTCCAGACACCTTTCTTCATTCCAACACATTAGTCTTCTCTGAAGCCTCACTTTTATTCCTTTCTCCTCCCAGCTACAGGACCTTTGCACATGCTGTTTCCCTTGCCTGGCTACTGCTTATTCTGCTGACCTCAGTCCAAGTATCAATAAGAATCTTTTTCCCTTGCTGCACAACACTGAATAGATTGGATTTAATCTCTGCTGCTATGCAGTGTTTCTTTAGCCTGTAAAAATATGAGAGAATGTATGTATATAATTATGTATGTATGTATGTATGTATGTATGTATGTATGTATGTATGTATGATCTTTTTCCTTTACTCTGTTCCTAGGTCTTCTGGAGATTGAGGTTGTTTTCACTTAGTATTGTATCTTGAACAAAATGTACATAGTAAATCTTCAGCAAGTAGTTAATGAATGAATGAGTTCCTATACATCTTGTGCCATTTATTTGGGGCTCGAAAAAGGTCATAACAGTTTTTAGAGGTGAAAAGGTTAAAGAGTGCTGACAGGACATGAGTTTTAAGTAGGTGTGAAATATCTACAAATCATTGTGAGATATAGAGTCAAACCCTAAATTCAGAGCCCAGAGAGTTGGGTCTAGATTATGGTAACACTTTTGGGGGCCAGATTGTATCAGTGGAAGATAACTCAGAAGGTGTTAGAGAGTGGAAGAGAATCAGAAAGAACTCTAGTTTTTAGAGGTCAGGTAAAGGAGCCCCTTCCAAGGTCACCCAAACAGTCAACCAATAAAACAAATTAAGAAAGGAAGGTATTGTGAATCTCAAAAGGCAAAGAATTTTGAGAGTAGAAAAATAAGTTGAGGGCCAGGGAGATGGCTCAGTAGAATAAACGGTTCCCTGGGAAGTGCGAAGGCCCAAGTTCAATCCCCGGTTCCTCAAAAAAAAGAAAGAAAAGGAGAAATAGATTTTTTTTTCCATTTATTTTTATTTTATTGAAATGCAAATGTCAATCAGACAGTTTCAAAACACCATAACCATACAGAGTCGATGAAATAATACATTGCAAACTGTTTTCATAATGTTTTGGTATTGTACAAGGTGCATACATGATATTATATTTACAGGTTTTTATACAGCTGAATTATATCAAAGATTCAATAATTATTTACCTAGTGGATGACCATAGCACTAAAAGCCGA